>PVJO010034733.1:0-10641 GCA_004026905.1 Hystrix cristata | reverse complement strand
ATATGAATAACCTACCAGGAAAACAGAGAGAGAGAGAAAGGAAGAAAGCAAGGAAGGGAGAGAAAAAGGGAAGGAAGGAAGGAAGGAGGAAGGAAGGAAGGAAGGAAGGAAGGAAGGAAGGAAGGAAGGAAGGAAGGAAAGAAAAGAAAGAAAGAAAGAAAAGAAAGAAAGAAAGAAAGAAAGAAAGAAAGAAAGAAAGAAAGAAAGAAAGAGAGAGAGAGAAAGAAAGGGAGAGAGAGAAAGACAGAGAGAGAAAGAGAGAGAAAGAGAGAGAAAGAGCAAAAGAGTGAGCAACTAATGCACAAATTAAACCAGCAAAGATTAATAATGTCGTATTCATGTTTAAGAAGGGTACACATTTGCACAAATCACCAAGCATTTCTCTGACAACAGGACTCTACAGTGAAAGAAGACAGGGGTTAGTTTTAAAGCACAGTTTGAATGTTTTGGTCAAATATCCCGCCTCTTGCCGAGCCTCTGAAGCCCACAGCTCACTGGTCGGCAGTGGCTGACAGTGATATTTGACAATGATCTAACAAAATTTGGGGGTTATCAGCATGAGCTACAGTTTTAACTTTTTGGTTGAAGTCTTAATTTTGTTTGAGGAGGTTAAAGTGATATCGAGGAAAATGTGGCAAACCAGAATTTTAAACTTGCTGTCTAAGTGGTTCAAAGGGCTATTTTAGCCACATGCCCTGTGTGGATCATAAATAATGAAAGATAATAATAGCTACAGTTTCTTTAGTACTTACTGTGTTCTAGACTCTATGTTAAGGAAATTACTTATTCCTTATAAAATTTCTGTGGAAGGAGAGTTATTTATGATTATCTCTACTTCACAAATGAAAGAACCGAGACTTACAAAGACTAGCAGATTGGCCCAGTATCACAAAGCTAGTAAATGGCAGAGCGGGGGCTCAAAATCAGCCCATCTAACTCTGAAGTCCAAGCTCCTAGTTCACTAACTGGTCCTGTTTCCACAACAGGGAAAGATAATAAGAGAATATAAGAATCAAAGTTTTATTTTTGCTCCTATAATAGTAAAAAATCAGCAGTTAGTACAATGAAGAGTTCATGACTTGATTCAAGGTGGCAGATAAAATGCATTTGTTTTGAAATTCATTCCTTAAGGTTCAAGATGGCAAAAAGTGAAACTGAAAAATAAATTACATGTTAACAGAACACTGTTCCAACGTAACATGGTAACATTGCATTTCACATTATGATCATTGCCTTGCTTCAAAGCATTACTCTAATGTGAGAATGTGAAGCCACAGAAGAAAATGTGTAGCATGGAGAAGGATTAGATGGGCAAGTCAAGCTGGGAAGATGGTCTTATGGTTAAAATCTAAAATGTTCCCCCCAAATCTCATGTTTTCAGAGGTGGGGCTTTTGGAAGGCGAGTGGATCATGAAGGCACTAGCCTTACGGATTCATACGCTGACAAGTTCATAGATAAACAGGCTATTAGGAAGTGGGACCTAATTGGGAAGAAGTAGGTCTTTGGAGTCATGACATTGGGGTTACACCTTTTGGGACTATGTCTCTTTTCAGATTCTTTCCCTTTCACTTTGTTTCCTGGCTGCCGTGCAAATTGACTAATACAGATAAGAAGGCAGTTTCTGCAGGAGCTTGTGGGTGAAAACATTTAAATAAAGCACGAGTTTCAATTTGGTAGGGATTCATTCCTCAAACTAGTGTTGGTGAAGTGATTTCCCTAGTCCCCCCTCCTTGTTTGGAGTAGTCAGGTAAAATGGTATCAGCACTAGCTTAACGGGAAGGAAAGAGCCTGTCATCTCAGTGTCTCTGGTCACCAGTGGTGGGACCCTGGATAAGCCACTTAACCTCAGTGGACCTCAATTGTCTTATCTGGGCAAATGATACAATTGGAATCAACTATCCTTTATAGCAATTTTGTGAATCAAGGAGAATTGACAGCTGTTACCATGCATTAATTTTAAATTTAGTATTCTCATTATTTTATCTCTTGCTAGAATATGAACTCTTCAAAAATGCACGGTATAATAGGTGACTTTTAAAAGATGCTAAGAAAGTTTTTCATTAGTCATTTTCTATTTTAAAGTGGAAAACAGCATCCATCCTTCACACACAATAATAACATTTAGAAAATATTTACTAATCAAAATAAATTACTTCTGTTTGATATGGTAGTGAACAGTAAATAGTAAAAATATATAAAGTATGATTTCATTAAAAAATATATGCAAATGCTAACGGACCCAAAAAGTTGAAGGATCAAACAACTGATCAGTTTTTCTGAGAAAGGAATTCAGTAGAAATTTGAGGCAGAATTACTTTCTACACAAGGTGCTTTATGATACGTGCCTACCATGTATCGTTCTAGTACCTATATAAACAGCTAGTTAATTTTTAAATTGCCAGAACACAATAAACTTATTGTTGCAAATTAGTTGACCAGAAACTGTTATGTCAACCCATATCACAAAAAAAAAAAGGACTTTCTCAAGGTCACAGATACTGTATTGCTTATAGACTGCAGAAAAAAAAAATACAGAGAGATTGTTCTCCCTGTTAATACAAATGTGAATGAAAAGATCTTTCTTTTTTTTCTCTTTTTTCCATTCCTGTGACACACTACCCCCCCGAAAGAAGGTTGTGGGCTGCTTATTAGAGATTTGAGGGTATGGGTTTGCCTAGGAGCGATAGCTAGCAAAGGCTGGAAGATGGGAATAAGGATAAACACACTTGGCTTGTATAGCTGCTGAGATGAACAGCAGCACTCTTGACCAGACATTATTCTGTTAATTGTGTCTGATTCCACTTGATTATGTATTTCACTGAATTTAAATGTTGATGAGGGGCCACTGCTCCATGTTTCTCATCAGAAACCTCAATAAAAAGGGCATCCCAGAAACCCTTGACAGTCAGCCATGCAAATACATAACCCCTCCTGTGACAGATTTGCTCCAGTCAACATGATCACTTTCTCAATCAGTCTGTGTCTGAGATCATTTCTAGAACACTTCGTGCCATAATATCCAAAGAAAAAGCCTTTCTAAGATAATGGAGGCAATATAAAATATGTGCTTTCCTGTCATGTACAAATTTATGATAGTCACACAAACAAGGGCATTTATTTCCTATGTGTATGTACCCTTTCTGCAAGTTGTTATTGATGAATGAGAAAAGATAAATGTACCACAGAAGGACGAAATAGCAGCAGGATGTGGAGCTGACTGCTGACTTTCCATCCAGTTAACACTGACAAGCCAAAGAAGCCCGTCACTTAAGGCTTTTCAGAGAGTGAGAAAGGATGGGATGATGTGAAATTCCAAGCCTTGAGAATTAGAAGGAGGAAGTGGGATGGACACAGGCTTTGGACTCAGACCTGGGTTGGAAACCTACTCTAACTCAGAGAGCTAGACTTGCTCAACTTTCCATGCCTTGCTTTGCTCAGATTATCAAATGGGAACATCAATGACTATTTTCAGTGTGTTACAGAAATTAAGGAGACAATACATGTAAAACTCCTTTGATAGTCCATGGTAGTACCTCATGTGATACCTAGTAGCTGCACACTCAGTTTCTTTCCTTTACCTCTTTTTCTTTTTTCCTTTCATGCCCCTTTTTCCTTCGTCTCCCTCCTCTCTCTGCTCTCCCCTATCCTCTCCTCTTCTATTCTCTCTGTTCCTCTCCTCTCCTCTCCTCTCCCCCTCCCTTTCCCTTTCCCTCTCCCCTTCCTTCCCTTCTCCCCTCTTTCCCCTTCTCTCCTCTCACTAGAAATGGCTACACTTTGTTATTCTACATCCGACCTAAAATCCACACAGGGTAGCAGTTCTATAAGCCAAGACCAGCCAAGTTAATGAGTAGAATATAGAGCCTCTGTTTGCCTTTCATTTTCATGTTTTTGGTCTTGCTCTTACCTTGGAATGAAACATTTGCTCATTAGCAAATCAACTAGAGCATGAAACATTTAAGTATCAGTCTTACCACCATGTTGAATGATGTTTTCTTCAATATTTTCAATAAAGATACTTGACATATGCAGTATTGCTACAAGCTTATGGCAGAGTAGAAGGCTAGGAAGCACCCTTCCCTCCAATTTATGGAAAGAGTAGAGTTGAAACTAAGGTCAGGTGAGTGAGGCACCATCAGGCAAAAAAATTCAATAATCAAGACAAACAATACTTTAATGCAATATTTTTAAAACAATAACACCATATTTCCGTGAACAAAATACTAACATTTTAAATCAAGACAAGAACCAGCACTGTGCTTGTACAACCCTGCTTCCTTCACCTCACCCTGAAGGCAGTACTAGGTAGAGTTTTGGTTAGAATTCAGAGTTAAGGGTTTCAACCCTAGTTCTGACACTACTTTCTTTGATTACTAGTTCCACGTCTCATTTCAGTTGGAAATCTGATTAAAGAACTTCCTCCGAATCTATGAACTTAAAAATTCTATGATTTTTTTATAACATGAATCTACATTATTTCAGGCATCATCAGTGACTCAAAAGGGCAAGAGTCACGCATTTAATCTTTCAACCCAAACTGTTTATTGAGCACCTAACATGTGCCAAGCATTACATTAGGCACTGAAAATACAAAGTCAGGGACACCTGAAACAACACAGAGAGGGAAGTTAAAATAGAGTTAAGAGTTTAGGACAACCTTCCCTACAGTGACTTTGACCTAAAAATCTAGAGGAGTTAATCAGAGAACAGCCACGATAGAATTCTAGAAAGAAGGAACAGCAAGGCCAAAAGCTTAAAAATGAGAAGAAAAATATCTTTGCAGTAACTACAAATGTGGTTTAGTGTGACTGAAACATAAACAGGATGGCAGGACTGCCCCCTCCAAAAATCCCACTTGGCAGAGTACAATCCAAAGAGTTGCCAACTACCCAGGTGATGGGATTTCCACATCCTCTGGAATTCTATCCTAGAATGTGCAGCAAACTTTCCAGAGAACCATTTAATTTGCTAAGAAATGTTGCAAACCTCACTTATGAAATATTTAGAATTTGTATCCCTCACTACCAAAGAAGTAGTATAATTAATACATGTAATCACTTCCATGAAAATAACTGGCTAAAGAGCTAAGTCCCTGTTGCATGATCCCCATGAGTCTGAAGAATACAAAGACCAGCCAAAGGCAAGCAAACTTTCATCTTCCCCACGCAGGTGCGAGAATTAGACAACTATGCAAATTTACCAAGAGACAGTCCTAGCACGTGTCCACTCCACGTAGGATTATGACAGCAGAGCTGGTCTACCCCTGCCATATTTGCATCTGCTGATTTAATCCCTGCATTTGGGAAGACAGGATCAGAACCGGCTATTTATAACCAACCAAAACAATTTAATAGACATCAAAGCGCACCATCTCTAGAGACCCAAGCGCGAAGCCAAAGCTCTACGTGTTTAACCTCTTGTCACACATAATATCTACCATGTATTGAGCACTTACTCTGTGCCAAACCGTACACATAATTAACTTATGTAACCCTGACATCCTTTGTGATGGATTCTATTATCTTCACTGTCAGCAAAGAGGTAAAGGGAAGCACAAGAAGTTAACTGAGCGCTCCAAAGTTACACAGTTGATTACGTGGCAGAGTCAGAACTAAGAATCCAATCAACTCAGGACCCCAGATTAATTCAGGTAACAGCCTGTCTAATGCTAGAGTCCATGCTCCCAGCACAATACTGAGGCTCATCAGCCTGCATACCCAAGTGACGGCTTTAGGGCCTTCAGGGGATCCTTAGACTTCCAGGACACTCGAGGATCCAAATTCTCTGGGCCGTAGGAAACACTTCAATTGCTTGGTAGTGAAAAGAAGAGCACCCTAGTGTCTGCCCCCAGTTCTTCCTTCCAAGCTCTTGACACAAGGACTCCTCCTCTTTCTTTTCCCCTGCTCCTATTTCCCACACCACATGTTCTCCTCAGGCTCCTTCCCAGCTGCTCATCTTTGATAAGAACTTCCCTGAAGCTCACTGCACCTTTCCTCAGTGGTCCCATTACTCTTCCCCTGCCAGACTTCATACATGACTGACGGTTGTGCGCTGTTTGGATTTTCTTACCTCCATTCCCGCTGAGGTCTGGAGTTGGCCTTCTGAACGTCTGCTGCACTGAAACTGCCTTCCTAATGTCACTGTCCTTTTCATTGTCCTTTTTGGTTCCCTATTTTCAATCCCTTCAGTCTCCCTTCAGTTAAAATTACCCTGCTAATTTATACATTCAGTGAAGGCCAACAGCCTGTACAGTAGATTATGAAAAGGGGCCTTGAGACCTGGCTGTGACACTTACTAGCCTGCTAACCACGAACGAGCTGTTGGGACCTCTGTCTCAGGAGTCTCAGCTGTCAAGTGAAGAGACGAGTCACGCGTGAGGTGGGGTGAAATGAGATCCCACATGTGAACATTTACTCAGCCCCGCCCCGGATTGCTTCTGTGAAGTCCGATCAGCCCTTCTTATGATCCCTTGAGGCCTGGGCTGTCACGCCGGCTCCTTTCCATCATGTCTGAGAATTCCCATCCCATCTTCTTTACTGACACTTGTTTGTCTCCTTTATCCCTAAATGTAGCTAAATGCTGAGATTTAGTCTGTAGCTCTCTGGCTTCTTGATGTTTCTAACTTCTTGCTTACACAAACAATAGTTGGTGTTTCCTGTGAAGCCATTCTATTCTGGGATCATCTGTCCTAGTATTCTCCAAGATGTCCCACTGTCGCTGCAGAATCAGCTCCCATCCAACAGTACTGAGCCTTTCACCTTCCTGAGCAATCGTCCCTCCCCAGTCCTCTGCAACCCTTTATCCAATGGCAGATTCAAAGTGCTCTCTTCGATGCTCCTTCTCCTTCACCTCCTACAGCCAATCTGAAAACAAATTCTGACCATACTGCTCTCTGTTCTGGTGTCTTCTACTTGCATTTTCAGATCGGAACTCAGCATGCTTTGGCTTGGTTCAGGAAGGGGCCTAGTGCTTAGGGCTGCACGGCTGGGGTCTAGAATATGAGTGGTCTGGCCCACATCCTAGGATGGAAGACATCACGAGTTTTTTTAATGAGACTTTATGGTTTACAAAGTCTCTAGTCTCTGCTTATTTCAATAGTTCTTACGAAGTACATGAAATCTGGAAATTCTGACAAATGAGAAAGAAAGGGGGATTCACATTTACTGCTAAACTACTGTGTATCATTAATCAGTTGTGTAATTACTGCTGCCTCCAAGACATAGTTATATTTTAATATAACGATATGGTACGTTAGTGCTATTTCCTAATAACGGTCCAGATTACAGGTATTCTTTATGGAGGTGGTGAAGAAATGTGTCCCTGCTATTCATCTGTGGTCTTCCTGGAACATCTTTGTCACTGAACTCCCGAAGTTGATCACCTTGGAAAAATGGAAGTGCCATGATTTAGTGTTCACTATCATACTACAGAATCATCACTTTGTAACTAGAATTCTCATTCATTTACTTAATCATTCATTCAAAAAATATTTATTGAGCCCTTACACTGAAGCCAGCCTGTGCTGAATGCTGAAGACGCCGTGAATGACCCACCCTCAACATGCAATAAATGAATGCTGCGGAAGTGGAGGAAGAAAAGGGAACCCGTAGAAAGAAGCCCTTAGGATATAGCAGGATTTCCTTTCACTTGCCCCCCAGACCTATCTCCTTCTCTCCACTCCTACTCCACCACCCTAATCATTTCACATCTCTATTTCCACAATAGGCTCCCTGCCTCCAGTCTCCCCACCGCCAATTCATCCCCCACAATCTGGTCATGTTCATCATTATCTAATGCAACCCTGATTCTGTCTTAGGCTTTTCCAGCTTTCAAATGCTCCTAACCTTCTGCATAACATCGAAGCTCTATTTGCTCAGGACAATTCCAGTCACTGCTTACCCCTGCTTATTTCTCTAGGTTGATTTTGTACCACTCCAAGAAGCTAAGACCCCACTTCTCTCACTGTAGCCACATAGAACAGTGGTAGTCCTTACACAACTCTTTCTGCCTGAAAGTCTTCCTCTTCTTGTCCTTGATCCAGACACAGCTCACATCAACCTTCCCAAGAAACCTTGATCTCCTCACCTTGCTTTCACTGGAATCCTTCCCTTTGCGCTTCCATCGCAGCCTGATTGTCTCTCTATCCAAACACTCACTGAGCGACCTTAGTTGTTAATTACAACACCGGGTGCTGTTCATCTCTCTATGACTCCAGCCACATGGGATGACTTACAGTTTATCAAGCACCCTCACACACATCCTCCACTCAGAATGCCCCTTCTATCCTTCCCTACATGTAGAGATTAGTTTTTTCAAATATCTCAAAGATCACCTGCTCAAATCCCACAGGGAAAAAGCTTCCCTTACATCTCCATACTGTTGGCATTTGGTTTACTAGGCAATTCTAATGGCTAATCAGATTGAATCATAACTACTTAATATCTAACTGTTTCTCCTTTCTTGAAGGCAGGCATCATTCTTGTTTCCTTATTTTTTTGTCCTCCAAGTTCCAGCATTGTTTCATAAACATTGAGAAAATCTAGGAAGGGATGGAATGTATAGCACTTATGTTAAGAGCTCATAGTGCAAGACAGAAGTGTTTTACTCTGATTATTTCATATGTGTTAACCCTGTAATTACAACTAGGTTGTAAACTCTTTGAGGGCCGGAACTATGTTATAAAATTTTATATGGCTTTCAGTGTTGAATAAAGATATGCAGAAAATAAGTACTTGTAAAAAGAATTTGGATATGATTGAAATAAAGTGATCTTACAGATGAAGTAAATACATCATAACAGAACAAATTAAGAACTCTAGTAAAAACCATTTTTTAAAAAAAACTCTAGTAAAAGCAAAAAAAAAAAAATCCTGATCTATTCTTGCCAAGATTTGCTAGGAAAATGATGAGAATATTCACTGAGAAATAAAAAGGACATATGCTGACAATTATTTTTAAACTCCCTCTATGCCAATTTCAACTTGAAAATATTTCTGGAAAGGTCTTCACTAGTTATTTGAAAAAGAAAAAAACCCAGTATTTTCAGGTTTCTGTCTTACTGAATCCCTTTAAAAATCATGAAAACCAATCTGTTTGAGTAATATGCATCCCTTTCTCCATTCTCCTTCCCCCCTTCCTCCCTCCCTCCATCTCTCCCTCTCTCCCTCTCTTCTCTGTTTTTGTCTTTACAAACCTCTCCCCCTTTGGCTATGCTAACTTAGGAGTCAAGGTCTCTTTCATGTGTGAACTTTTTAAAAAAGGCTCTCGTTTACATTGTGTTTTATCCCAGTTTGACATTACAAAATGATAAAAACAAAAAGAGGTCCCTATCCCAAACAGCAGCAGGGAGATGGCCTCCATCAGTCCTTTCAAAGTGAAAAGAACCCCTATGATGACGATGATGAGTAGTCCCAAATTTGGGGTCTGAGCTGCGAGGCCTTCCTTCTGCCAGCATGTGTATGACTTGCTTACCTATCCCAGACTCTGTGGTACAAAGATTTACTCGTCTACCCATCCCACCTTCCAGGCACAAACATATTAAGATGGAGAAACTTTCACACAAGGCACTTTACAGAACTGAAGAACTTATTTACCATTATGCTAAAGGTAAACCCAGGAATAAGCAAGTCTTTTATGCTCCAGATGTGACATTCTAAATATCCAGACTCCCACTCCATGAATAGGAGCTGCCAACTATAGAAGTACAGTAAAAACTGCAGAGTTAAGGTCCTCACACTGGACCCCTTTTTGCTTTAATTAGCCTGTGGTCACACTTCTCCTAAATAAGTATCTTCTGTTCCTCTTCTATTATTCCCCTTTGTCCTGCTCCTGGACTCCTCACCCTGACTGAGGCTTGGGTGTTTCAAAGGGCCATTAGATTTCAGGCTTTCCCCAGATGTGGACAGGCGCTCCACGCTGAGATGCTGTCCCAGTGGGTTTGGCATCTAAAGGAACCCTTTGCCCAGGCCCATTTTCTTGGACCGAAGAGATATTTAGAACCATGACGGTCCACCAGATATATACCAGACAGTAAATATTCCCTTCCAAGAAACTGGGTGAGAGAAAAAACAAAAACAAAAACGAAAAAACCCCACGATATCCCCACAAAGAAAAATAATAACCCAGAATCCTCTACATACTCCACACGAGTGTGTCATAAAACCCCAGGGCAAAAATAGAGCCCCAGATGCCAGTGTCACCGCTGCTGCCGCACAGCCCCATCCAACTCCCAGCGCTGCCGCGCGGTGTGCACGAAGACTGCACCTTCCCGGGGGAGGAGAGATCCTGGCGCCCAGCGTTTCTAGGAGGTGATTATGGCAAGCCTTTCAGTAACTCATCATTCATCCCCGCACTGACCCAGCCTCACCCCGGCGCCTCTGACACCGGCGCTGAATGAGAAAGCCTAGGGATGTCCCTCCACCAGGTGACACCCCCCCAACACACACACACACACACACACACACACACACACACACACACACACACACCCCACTACTATGCGCCTGGGGCGCGGGGGTGGAGGGGGGAGGATGGCAGGTACCCACGCGGGAGGCAAAATCAATCTCAATGCCTACAGCCCAAGGAGGGAAATCCCAGCCCCTGCCGGGTGGGAGAATTTGATATCAGATACCTACAGGGCGACC
>PVJO010034732.1:0-10666 GCA_004026905.1 Hystrix cristata | reverse complement strand
CCATCCATCCATCCATCCATCCATCCATCCATCCACCCACCCATCCATCCATCCATCCATCCACCCATCCATCCAACCATCCATCTTCCCACCCTTCCACAATGTCTTGATCTACAAAGCTAGAGGACGAGTCCCACAGAATCTCTACTGCATTTGCTGCTGATGGCTTCATAGTTTGGGGGTGATAGCATGTTCCACAGAGATGTTAGGGCTGACTCTTTCCTGGGTCCCAGTCTGTTTCACTCAAGACCTGTCTGCTGGAGACAGCATAGGGATGCCATGACCCCGCCAAGTCCCCTATTCTGGCCCCCTTTACCTGTCCCTCTCCCCAGCTTCTCCCTGGCCTGTGTGCTCTGTACTGCTCTGCTCCTCTCAGCCTTTGCTCTAGCAGCATGATTTTCCCAGCTTCCTGCCCTGATGACCCCCATGTTCACCACTGCCTCCCCTTACAGAGGCTGCTCAGGCCCCCAGGATCTAGGGTGCACACCTGTGTACCTGGCATGTATCCCAGCTCCCAACACAGGGCCAGTGACAAGAGAAGAGCAGTTGAGTGGAATCTAAGAGGACCGAAATGGAACAGGCCCATAGAGCAGTGGCTGACAGTGAGACCTAATTCTTGTTGATTCTCTTCTGGGTGAGTCTGGGTTAGAGAAGTAGAGCTGGGTCTGGAAGTCACCTGGTCACCAGGGCTCCAGGTGTGTTTTGCCTGTTGCTCTACCATCTTCAATATGCAACTCCCAGTGGGGATCCAAGATGGCACCACCATGCCCAGCTGACTCTCTCACTGCAGGAGACACGGTCAGGAGATGGGAGAAGGGGCAGGTGTTCCCTCACTCCTGAGATATGTTGTGACCTCAGGCTCATGGTTCCCCTCATGTCCCCTGGACAGAACTCAGTTGTGTGACTGCATCTAGCAACACAGTGGTTTGGATAAGTAGCCATTTAGGCAGGTGGCCGTGTGCCCAACCCAAAATGCTCACTCTAGAAGGAGGGGTGAACAGGTGGAGAAAGACAATCAGAAGTTCTGAGTAAAACCAGAGTCTCCTCTGGACAATGGCCTGTGCCACAGTTTCCTTTTGCTTGGTAGGAATGTTTCAGTGAGTTGAGGATGAAAACCTCAAGGACATGTTGAAGGACAAAAGATAGTTTCTAAATAGTCTTCTAAGCTTGGGGATGGTTGATGCAATGATGGAACAGAGATGTGTGGAGCACTTCAATAGGCTTTGTATATAGATCTGGGGACAGAAGTGACAGCCAAGAGGAGTTGTTCTGTGTAAAGTGGGAAAGAGATGCCAGCTCTGGAGTGGAAGAAGAGGAGAGGGGAGTCAGCTCCAGGTTGGTGAGAAGAACGTGCAGGAGCCAGGTACTGAGTACAGCATGAAACTCTCTTGCTCTTGCTTCGCTGTGAGACTTCAGGTGAGTTACACCTCACTCACTACCACTTCCAGACAAAGAGGCTCTTTTGGAAAGCCTTGAGGCTCCTGGTCTGCATCCAGATTTGTTCTAGAGCGAAAGCAGTACTCATCTCTGGGGTTGGGGGCTGGGTGCCTGGTGGGCATGCTGCTGGGCTCTGCACGGTGCAGCGAACGCCCATTGCAAGTCCCTTCTGGTGTCCTAGCACCCCACCCGCCTGAGTGCGTCTGTGTTTCCTGGTTTCAGACTCACAGCGCACATCCTTTGTGGTTCTGAGGGACACAGCTGTCACATAAGTGATTGCCATCTGCACTCCGCTTGCCACGTGCTTCCCGCCTAAGTGTGGGGAGTCCAACAAAGGCTGTATGGGGAAAGTAACTGAGGGCACCTGGGCTCAGACTCAGAGAATGTATTTGCTAAGGGACAGCAGAAGACTTTAACAAAACCACGGAGGCCACACAAAGGTAACCACAAGTAGTGGTCTCATCACTGTCACCAGGAGCCTTCCCTCCCTGCAGGGTGGCCTGAAGGGCCAGGGACGCAGGTGAAGATGCCTCACCTGACTGAGAGGTTTGCAGGGGGCTCCTCCCTTGGGCCACTTCCAACCCGGGGGGACACTTGGACGGTGAGCCCAGGACTGGCCCTGCGTGCGACCCTCCCTCCTCTGAAGTCCAGGAGCCCAGCTTGTTTTCCAGAAACATCTCCTCTTCTCCCTGCCTCCCTGCCTGACGGCAAGTCCTGAAAGGTGTGGGCAGCTGCTCCCACAGTGTTTTCTTGTTTAGCTTACAGTTTCCAAGGACTAATCTCAGGTGGGATTTCTCATGTTGACCATAAGTGGAGTCCGGCCCATTTTATAATTCCTTTATCTTAATTAAATAGGAACAATAGATACCAGCCCCTTCACAAATTCCCACCTCTACTGAGAGGGAAACACTGATAGTACTGAAGGGCCCATCCTATCAGCTCCGGTTCAGTCCTGGCATTTGGAAGGATAAACAGTGATATGAACAGTTATTTAAGATAAAGGTTGTGCTGCTCAGAATAAACCCTGAAGGCCGAACCAGGCAGACCAAGCCCACTGTTTTGTAAGTTTACCATCAAGGGGAAAAGAGGGAAGATAAAGAAAGGTGTGGGTCATTTTAAATCTATTTTTCCATTTTATCTTTTTTCATTTTTCAGCCAGCAGTGCAACTGGCTTTCTTGGTAACCTTGGGACAGGTTCAGGCTGACTCTTGGTTTCGTATTTGTTCCAACGTGCTGTGGCACAGCCGGACCTGACGCGGACCCTGGTCCCCCACTCTTCCTAGTTGGCTGTGACTGCAGAGATGACTGAACCAGACTCTACTCGGGCCTGGGCTGGGTGTCCCTGGGGATGAGAGGCTGCGTTGGGTGGGTGGAGAGTTTGGGGTCAGGATGGTCCCGGGAGCCGCCCCCGTCTTCCAGGACTCACGGGCACCACATGAGGGTCTCCGAGGGTCTCAAGTCTGCTGTGTCAGACAGTCTGTGCCTGTGCACATTAGGCGTAACTATGCGCACCTTCCTGCGGACTCTAAGTCTTACTTAAAACACTGTAATGTACATGCTAAATAAATAGTTGGTATACTGTATTTTCAGGGAAGAACGACAAGAAAAATATCTCTGTATGTTCAGTGTAGATAAAAATTTTTGTTTCTAATGTTTTCATTCCATGATTGGTTAAATCCACAGTTATCAAGCACTGACTGTACCTGGATAGATACTATTATTATTGTCTCCAAAGAGAAATCAAGGCCAGTTTTATTGCCCTGTGAGCGGCCCCTCCTGGTACGGAGCCCGACAGGAACAAGCAGAGGCGAGAGTGTTAGGAGAGGAGAATGAGAGGGAAAGCTAAATCTAAACTGAGACTGCTGATTGTTCTGAGATTACTTACATCAAGAGACTACAGACAAACATGCCGCTTTGTAACAACAAATCATCCCACGAACTATACATTTAAATTTCAGAAAAACAGGCAGAAACGCTGCTGGCTCCAAGACACGCCCCACAGCCAGGGAGGGACTTAGATTCGCAATCTTCACTGCCGAAGCTTCCTTTACAGACTCTCTGCGTTCTTGGTCCCTCCAATTTGGTTGATTTGAAAGCTGAACTAGTGCCGGTGAAACTCCCCAAAGAACGCTATTTTTTGGTAATTAAACATAACCTCGATTATGTGATCTGCTGTCAGAAAATGAATGATTTGCAAATCTGTTTGTGTTAGGTAAATTTATATCTGCCGAGACAGAGTTGTCTGGTAAAGTTTTCTATCACATCCATCACTCAGAGCCAATGCTCATTGCTGTTTATTATCCCTGCGGTCAGGGCAAAGACCGGGCTGTTAGGAGACTACAGCAATTGCTTTGACGGCAGGTTTGGACTTCCGGACCCGTGAGTGATCCCTGACTTGTGGGGAGCCCACGAATCCAGAGGTTTGGCTGATGTGTAATGTAATGAGTGCTTGTTTCATGGACTTTGAACTAAGCACAGATTTAAAATGTATTTTGATGAACAAGTAAACAAAATGATCTTTTAATAAAGAGAAAGAATTTTTAGAGGAAGTCAGCCTAGTCTTAGAGACGGATTATTCAGCTCCTTGGCTTCATATTTGCTTCACTGTGCAGTGTGCTGCCAACCTAACGGGGCCCTAGGCTCACCCACTCTTCCGGATTGGCCGCGACCTCGGAGACCATTGAGCCAGACTCCACCCTCCTGGAGGTCTCCACCTGGACCCCGTTAGGAGGGGCTGGAATGGGCTCTTTGCTGAGCTCTTTCTCATTTGAATGAACTCCACCCTGCACCTTCCTCCCAAGTTCCCCGGCCCTCTGACAGCGCAGGGACTTCCTGGGTCGGGCCCACCTTTTCGGCAGCTCCTGTTTCCCACTTAGACCGAGACGCGTGGTGTGGCCGGCTGAATGATGAGAACACGATGCAGGTTCGAGACCCCTCTGGTCCCAGGTGCTGGGCAGGTGAGATCCCTGAACTCCTTCCGCGAAGAGCAGAGCAAGGCCTCTCTTTTCTCCAGAGACTGAATCCTGTGGTGGCTGCTCGACACTGCACAAAGGGCAGGGAAAGCTTGAAATACTCTCACCTTCCAACGCTGACTGGCTAAGTCCCCACTGTCCCCTTTCATCTCATCTTGGGCGTGGCCCAGGGGGTAACCTGGAGCTGCGAGCAGGGTGCTTGCGATTTGTTGACCTAGAATCGAGCAAACTTAATTAAGGACAAAGAAAATCACACTTATCTGAGGCTAAGTTGGATTGCAATCTGGGAAAACAGATTCAAATAAACTTGAACGTGTGCTTTGAGGTTTTACAAAATGGTGGCTGTATTTTGAGCTTTAAACAACAAGGAGGCTGGAAATGTGGTGTTGGTTGATCAGGAAATATTATCAGCATCAGCAAGGGGAACCATCCAGGAAGAAGGGGCCTGGGTGCAATCTCAGCCTCTGGTGGTTGGGGGGGCGGACCGAGTCTGTCATGTGGAAGATTGGCAGAGGTGGAGAAGGCGTCGAAGGTCGGCTCTTTCCCAGGGAAGGGTGTGTCTGGAGCCCAGTTCGAAGGCTCCGCTGTGGACTTAACAGTCTGACTAGCAATGGTCTCCCTATTCCATTTTGAGCGGCTCAAACCAATACTCTCCCAGTTTGAATTTTTCTTTGATAGATTGAAAACCCACTTTGTACAGCAGCAACCAGGTCCTCCCCATCTAAACTTGCTTCCCTGGCACTGAATCTCCCACCACTTCTTAGCTTTTGGAAGATTCTGTGATAGAATCTTTAGGGTTCTACTACTCAATGCTTTCCTTGGCGTTTTCTGTTACTGCCGCCAAGCCCTCCTTGGCACCTGGCCCATCGTGCCTGCATTTCATCAGGGAAGGGAAGACAGAACAGAACACAGGTAACAAACGAGTTATTGTCTTGGCATTTGAATCCCAGAAGCTTCAACTTCGGCATAAGACTCATGTGAGGCCGCAGACAGGAGCTCGAGGGATGGCTGGTCAGAGGCAGAGTGGACCTCTGTCCTCTGCCCTCATCCCTGACTGAGGCAGCAGGGGATGGGAGCTGACGGGAAGAGCGGAGCCTCAGCACTTCCAGGATGCCTGGAAGACTGACTCGGAGAGCTCTGGAGAGATGCAGCAATGGAGCATCTGGGGTCTGCGTGGGCTGGCCAGAGTTCAGACATGACGGGTTTGTCATCAGGGCAGAGAGGGGGCAGCAGTGGCCTTCCTGGACTGGTAGGTGGGAGCCAAGAGAGTGTCTGAGCAGGATGGGCCTGGAGGAGCCGTGATGCCGAGCTTCTGACTTCCGCCACCCTCTTGCTGGCTATGTTTTATAGTTGTTACCGGGTAGCCCCTTATAAAAGTGGCTTGCCAGTTAAATGTCATCGGGTTCTGTGTGGCTCACTTCTCCTTCTTGAGATGGATTCCAGGTTCTTCTCATCTTGAATAAAGAATTGAATGAAAGGAGCAAAAAGCAGTGGCAAAGTTTATTCGTAAAAGTAAGTGAAGAGTGAGGGAGAAACTGGGCTGAGTAAGAAGAAAAAGCAAGATAAAAGTACACCCTGGAGGAAGCAGAGCTGCGAGGAAAGCTACAGTAGCGAGCTCTTTATGGCATCTGTGTGCTTTTCTGCTGGCCAAATCTCAAGGAAACCCTTGACAACGTCTGCATGCGGGTCCCTGGGGCGGTGCTGGGATCCCACACTCAGGCTGACGTCAGGTCCAGGCCACCTACTGAAAACCTGCTCGAGTTCTCGAGAAGTCCACGCACAGGGCATCGGGAACTGTCCTGCGCACGTGTCCAGAATCTTGTAATTAACAGGTCAGCCTACTTCTCCGGCCAGCTTCGTCATGCTCTAAGCTCCTATGTCATAGTACGGGGAGACTCAGAGTTGGCAGAGGGTTCCTGTCACTCCTAAATGGGAGTTTCTTATACAAGTCAGTACACCTACGGAACAATTAGTGGGGTCAAGTTCCTTACACCCTGGAGTTTGTGATTTGCAGCGAACACCTTCTGCATATTTACAGCTTTAGCATTTCTAACCCCCAAACACACCATCTGAAATGCTCCCAAATCTGGAAGGTTCTGCGCACCAACATCATACCACAAGGAGAAGATTCTATGCCATGAACGTTATTTAAAATATTGTGTAAACCCACCTTCAGCTATGTGTACAAGGTCTATATGAAACTTAATGAATTTCATGTTTAGGGTTGTGTCCTATCCCTGAGGTAGCTCATGATGCATATATAAATATTCCAAAACCTGAAAAAAATCCTGATTCCTATATACTTCCCAAGCATTTTGGATAAGGGATATTGAATCTGTAGTAAGAAAGATATATCTTGTTTTAAGTTAAAATACCTATTGCAAGTAGGAGGAAGATGAGAAGTTCTATCCTGCAACTGAACAATGCTCATTCTTTTTTTTTTGGTACCAGGAATCGAACTCAGGGCTTCATGCTTGCGAGGCAAACACTCTAACCACTGAGCTAAATCCCCAGCCCACAATGCTCATTCTTGAACACACAGCAGATCTGCTCCCGAATGGCTGTGTCTCATATTCAGGACAAACGCTGGAGTGACGAGGGGTAGGGAAGATGCATAAGCCTTCTATTCATTCACCCACTAGGTGTCACAGCACATCTGCTCTGCCAGGAGACACAATGATGGAGAGATGGACCAGGTTTCTCATCATCATCTGAGTGCCATTTCGTCTTCTCAGCGTGTCACAAGCCCAGCCAGGGTGCTCGTTCAGCTGGCACATTTCTCCTCGTGTTTACCACTGAGCCTTTCCCTGGGGTGTGCCCACAGCATCACCCTTGAGGAATGGGGTGGACCCTTGAATCATACTTGATATCCTAAATGTTTTTCTCAGATGGTTCCTGCCACAGATTTCCTGAAGGTGTGTCATATTTCTAGTTGAATTTACAAAAGCATTAACAATCATTTTCTCTCATGGGTGGGACTAAAGTAGATATCATTATTTTATTTAAGCCTGTGTGAATAGCTACAGTGACATTTTAAATGAGATTGCATTAGGTGTGGTAGGCATAGCTTTCCTGCTCTTTAATAAGAGCTTTCTTGATATATAATTCCATGCCATACATTCACCTACTTAAAGTGTACAATTGAATAGGTTTAATATATTCGGTGTTGTGCAACCAGCATCCCAATAGATTTCTAAAACCTCCCAAAACCCTTGTTCGTCTTCACAGGCACTCCCCTGTTCTCACTCCCACTGCCAGTCTTTAACAGCCACGAATCTACTTTCTGTTGCCAAGATTTGTTGACTTTAGCTATTTCATGTAAATGGACTCATGCAACATGGATCTTCACTTAGCATAATACTCTCAAGACTTGAAAATATTACTGGGGAAGGATACATGCTGCAGCTTATATCCACACTCCTCTTTTTCATGGCCAAATAATATCTCATCATAGGGTTATAGCACATTTGCCCATTCCTTCGTTGAAGGGTACTTAGATTGTTCCCACTTTTTGGCTATTAGAATAATTCACCGATAAGTTTCTGTGTACATCTGTTTCACTTCTCTCAGGCATACTCCTCTGAGTGGAATTTTTGGATTATACAGTAATTCTTTATTTTGAGAAGAACTTCCAAACTATTTTTCAAACAAGCGAAGTGTATTCTACACTCTGTTGAGGAACTCCAGACAATTTTTACAGCAGGTGCGCTGCTGTTCATTCTCACCAGTAACGTATGAGCGCCCCCCTTTTCCCTGCTTGCTGCTGTCTCCTTCTGATTATCCCGCCCTGAGCAGGCAGGAAGCAGCGTCTTCTTGTGGTTCGGGTTTGTGTTTCCCGGATGGCCGATAGTGTGCGGTATCTTTCCACCTGTGCATCGGGCATTCGTGTATCTTCTTTGGAGAAATTTCTGTTCATACCCTTTTCCATTTTTAAATCGGGTTAATGGTCTTTTTCCCTGAGTCTACATATTTAAGTACATGACTTGCAAATATTTTTTCCATTCCGTCAGTTGTTTTTTCACTTTCTTGATGGTGTCTTTTTTAAACAAAAGTTTTACATTTTGATAAAATTCAATTATGTGTTTTTCCTTTAGAAAAACAGTCCATGAGAGCCCTGGGCAGTTTCTTGACCATAAAAAACAAGAATGTGTTGAATGACCATTAACACTGGAGGGGAAATAATTCAGGTTATGTCAGTTCTAGGGCTGAAACCCAGGACCGGTGCATGCTGGGCCGGCTCCCTGTTGCTGAGCAACACTCCCAGCCCAATGATGACGTTAAGGCGTTGTGTTGGACATGAAAGTGTTTTTGAGGTTTTTAGCTTAGAGCTAAGGCATGATCGCTGTTTCAAAGCAGAATGTTTGCTGCATTGTGAACACAGAATGACAGCTACCTTTTTATTGAACGTTAGACAATTTTGCTGAAGGCTGTTTTAGGGTGGTATATGAGATACGATTGAAAATATGGTGAATATTTAAATTTAGAAAAATTATTACAACAAAATACATGTTGCCATTAGTCTCTCCCAGAATACTCCCCCTTGCTTCAAACACGCTTGTCTCATTTTTAGTGCTACTTTCTGAAGCAGCTCTGGAAGTCCTCTTCTGTGAGTGTCTTTTGTCGTGTTGTTGTGGCTGCCTCGATGTCCTGAACTGACTTAAAATGTTTACCTTTCATGGTCACTGTGCCTTTGGGGAAGAGCTAGAAGTCCTGTGGTGCCAGAGCCAGTGAACAAGGTGGACGAGGGCGCACCGTCAGGTTTTACGAGCTGCCTTTCTGTTAGGTGGTACTGGGCAGTAGTGTCGACCTGATGTTTTGATTGCACCTCATAAAGACATTCATGAGAAAGGACTTCTGAACAGCTTCAGGAAGTGGCAAGAATGATGAGACCAGTGCACTCAAAGCGAAGGAGAGGATTTTGGGGTGGATTAATGGCAATATGTCTCTTACTGTAATGCATTTTTAAAAATGTAGACATCCTCGATCATACTTTGAATAAGCATGCGCATTAGAATATTCTTGTCCAATTATCATGCAGGAAAATAGTGATTTTGGAACATGGTTCTCTTCATTAATTTTATTTCACTATCGAGAGTGGCTCTGGGTTCTCAGAATGGTGAGGGAAGTATTCTTGGGCTATCTGGAGGTGCTCTGTGGGTCACCCTTTTTTTTTTTTTCCCTGAGTTTTCCCCTGGAGGAACGCGGGAGCTCTGGGCTCTGCAGGGGTCCTGGGCAGAGTCGGAGGAGGTGCTGGGACCCCCAAGGACTGTGGTGTGCTGTCTTCCTATAAAACGAAGCTTCCGGGTCAGTGGCCATAGCCCAGCTGAGTAGGGACACGAGGCCACCAATGACCCTGGCTTGCTGGCACCATTCTCTGAATGGAAGAGAACTGTCAGTGGACGAGGCCACATTGCTGAGTGACTGTCTTCCTGCCATGGTCGCACATGCCCTCTCCATACTCTCTCTGTTCCCCAGAATGGGACTGCCTTTGGCAGTAGGGTCTTCAGGGCAGTGAAGTTAAAGGGCGTCCCTGGGAGGGTCCTTATGCAGAGTGACAGTGTCCTGGTTAAAGGGGACGAGGACAGTATGCACAGAGGGCGCACTGGGCGTGTCGTTTTGCTCCTGAGCTTGGACTCCCAGGAAAATGAATTGCGTTGGCCTAAGCAGCCTCATCTCCAGTACTTTGTCATGGTGGCACCAGTGAATAGACACACCACCTACTTTTTACCAACTTCTGTGAAAAGAATATGTAGATTTTTTCATTTAGAGATGGGAATATGCTATGTTAGATGGATTGTTGATTGGCTTCGATAGACTTAATCCTTAACGAGCGCTTCTAGCACAGGTGTTTATCTTTCGCACTGACCTTTGTGAGACATTTCTGCAGTGCTTATATACCCACCTCTGCAGTTCATCTTTAAAACAGGCAGGTGAAACTGGTGTGCTTCATTGCTGTGGACACAGGAAGACTCTGTGTGACTTCCCTGAGAAGTTCAGCCAGTAAGTAGCAGAGACCAGGCTGGAAACCAGGTCCAGACCCGGAGCTCCCTTCTCCTGCAGACCAAGAATGCATTCCTGGAACTCACGGCTACTTGTGTTTCTGGGAAAGGCATTGCAAGTTGAAACGATGTAAATTTAATCTAATTTATTAACAGAAACATTTTATAATGAAGGTTATAGTGTGGCCCAAATGCTCCGATTCCCAAATTGTTATACAAAGAACAAAAATGCCATATGTGGTCAAGTCCCAGCTATGT
>PVJO010034731.1:0-10648 GCA_004026905.1 Hystrix cristata | reverse complement strand
TTTTTAACCAAGAACATGTATTGGTACATTGTCCATATATTGATCACATTTAACATGTTTGTTTTGTACCTGTACATGGTGTCTCTTGGTTCTCCCCCCTCTACCCTCCCCTCCCTTCTGTTCCCTCCATCCCTATTTACAGCAGGTTTATTTACAATTCTCCATGATTTCCCTTTCCCCTTTCTTTCCGTTTTTTTCCCTTCCTGCTTTCCCCCTTCCCTCTTTCTGGTACTCCTCTCCCAAAAATGTTTCAAAGAAAATGTGCATGCTCTCTGGAATGGTGCAACCCTCATCCATGCCCCTGTCTCCTCAGTTACTTTCTCCATTTAGTTTTCTAATAATGCCTTTCCTAATGTTATGAACTAAGAAGGACTCTTCTGAGGGCCTGAGGGTCTGGGATTTAGTCCCAGTCAGGAAGCCTGAAGCAAATTTGAAAATCTCACTATTCCCAGGCCCAACTCTTCCCAGTGCAGAGGATTGCCGCTTATCTTGGGAAAGCCACTGACACTCAAAAGTTTGTTTATTCCTCTCACTCCCCCACTCACCTGCCTATTTAATAGAGCTTTTGTGAAGCTGAATCGAGATATTGAGCATAGATTATTGTTAGCTGCTCCAGTTTACTCTGCAGCACTTTTGGGCAGATCCAACCCTGACCCTTTAGTTCATTCATTCAGTAAGCACTGCTCTCTCCAGAATTTACAGAATTCATTTCTTTGTCCTCAAGGAGCTGGTGATGTAAAAGTGGAGTCAGACGGAAGTAAAGTGAAGCACGGTTTTCTAGAGGTTTGTACCAAGTACAAGGGAGGTCAGGGTCAGTTCTACCTGTAGATCAGGAAACGATTTCATAAAATACCTTTTTAAAAGATCGGTGGGTAGATATTTACCAAAAGGAGAAAGCATTCCAATTGAAAACAGCACAGCAGCAGTGGATTGGGAAGAGTGACGTTCAGAGAGAGGCTGATTTTAGAATTAGGAGAGAGAGACAGAGAGACAGAGACAGAAGAGGGAATGGGGAATGGAGAAGGAGAGAGGAGGGAGATGGATGGGTAAGGAGAGAGAGGGAAAGAGAGAAAAGAGAGTGATTATCACTGTTGACTATTGCTATGTTTGTACTTTGCTGCAAACATTTGTCAATACATGATCTTTCTTAATGTCTCCACACAAACCTAGGAGTAGAATTTCTTTACACCTATTTGGAGAGGGAAAATAACTGAGCACAGCCACGGAGTGTCAACACATCTGTTTCCAAATGGCGAAGCTGTCCTACTTATGCCATGTGTCCATTTCCAATTCTGGGAAGTCCAATGCAGATATTGTGCTTCGGGACCCATTCAGAAGGGGAAACCCAAAGACAATCTAAGTTATTTCAAAGCCTAAGAAAGAAATATTCTTAACCTAGGATCCAGCAATTTCCAAAGATTCTGAAGTTGTTCAAATCTTAAAACTAGCAAGTTTACTTCTAGAAATAGAACCTAAGAAAATCATAACCTACACATGCAAAGATCCAGCTAAAATAGTTCTCATTACACAATTTTTCTTAATATAACAGCTAAAAACTATATGGATGTTAAATAATATGTTTATTTAAACTAATTATGGAACTAAAAATGGAATACCAGTAAGTTATTATTATGATATTGAAGAGTTCTATTCTTATAATGTGTAGTTGTTATTAACAGGCCTGCAAAGAATCAAATAGAAATTTTGAGAAAACCAAATGAAAGCGCCAAAAACTACCAAGACAACAGCAGAAATCGACCAAAGCAATGAAGTCTTGAAAAGTCTCAAAAAAAAAGGAAATGCAAAAAGGTGAGCGTTACATTACATGCGGTTTGTTACTCAAGGAATTTAATGATTTGCAGGCTGACAATCTGGAATACTAAACCTGCCAAAATTGCCCATCAAAAATGAAGGTGCAATAAGGACAGTTAGACTGCTGTGGTGACCCGTGCCTGTAGTCTCAGCTTCCTGGGAGAATTAGGTGGGAGGATCACTTGATCCCAGACTCCAGCCTGGGCAAAAAAAGAAAGAAAGAAAGAAATGGAGACATTTCCAGAAAATAAAACCATAAATTTATCACTGGCAAGCCCACACTAAAGTGGTTAAATACTGAAAAGAAAGTTTCAAATATGCAAATGAAGAGCTGAAAGAAGTGAACAGTAGAGAAAGGGCGAATATGTGGAAATACATAATGTAAAACAATAATGATGATATGAATTTCCTGAGTGATTTAAATTACCTATAGATTTAAAACACACGAAACTGTAAAGAGTTTTTTTACAAGTACATGTTGGCAATTCATGCAGTTTACAAACATCTTGGGGAGTGGTTAACTGCACATATTATAGCTTCTATTTTTTTTAAAATCCTCTTCCCCTTCCCTCACCTCCTCTCTCTTCCTTCGGTCCCCCATCCCCTTTTTTATATTTGTTGATATTATTTGTCATAGCTCATGTTATGTCTTTTAGTGTTTATATTAATTGGGGTTATTAGGTTCCTGTGCGTGGCACAACTTTATTCCTCTCATTTCCCCTTCTCCTTCTCCTTACTCCTCACCCTTGTTCTCTTGGATCATTTCCCTATTGGATGAGATCTGTCCCCTTGAACCTTTTTATCCATCCTTATAATTTTCTTTGTTTATACTTTGCCTTAGTCAAATGAAAGATACCATACAGCATTTAAGCTGTGTGTCTAGTTTATTTCACTCAAAAGTATATTTTTCAGGTGCACCCATTTTCCTACAATTGTCTCAAATGTGTCATTCTTTATAGCCAAGTAGTATTCCATTATATATAGATACCATATTGTTTTTATCCAATCGTCTGTTGATGGGTATACAGGCTTCTAGGATTTAGCTATTATGAGTTGTGCTGCTATGAACATTGTTATGCATGTACTGCTGTAGTATGATGACTTAAACTCCTCTGGGAAGATTCCTAGAAGGGGGATAGCTGGTCATGTGGAATCTCTGATATCAGTTCTTTGAGAAATCTCCATACTAATTTCTATAATGGTTATACTAGTTTTCTTTCCCACCAACAATGCAGGAAGGTTCCTTTTTAACCATGGCCGGACCAGCATTTGTTATTGTTTGGTTTCCTAATGACTGCCATTCTTAAGAGTAAGATGGAATCTTAGCATTGTTTTAATTTGCATTTCTCTTATGGCTTGAGATGTTGAACATTTTTCCAGGTATTTGTCTGCCATTTGTGTTTCTTCCTCAGTGAAGTGTCTGTTCATTTCTCTTGCCCATTTCCTGACTGGGTCTTAAATTTTAGGTGTTTTTTTTGTTTGTTTGTTTGTTTGTTTTAGTTCTTTGTATATTCTAGATATTAGTCCTCTGTCTGAGGAGTAGCTGGCAATTTTTTCTCATTGTGCAGAATGTCTCTTCACTCTACCGATTGACCCTTTTGTTGTACGGAGGCTTTTTAGTCTGATATAACCCCATTTGTTGATTATTGCTATTATTTCTTGTGCTATTGAGGTTCTATTTAGAAAATCCTTTCCTACACCTATGTCTTCAAGTGTTTTACCTATTTTATCTTCCAGAAGGTTTAATGTTTCCTTTTAATGTTTAGACCTTTGATCCATTTTGATTTTAATTTAGTATATGGTGAGAGAAAGGGGTCCATATTTGTTCTTCTACAAACAGATAACCAGTTTTCCCAACACCACTTGCTGAATAAGCTATCTTTCTTCCAACATATGCTTTTGGACCCTTTGTGAAAGATCAAACAGTTGAATACATCTGGGGATGTTTATTTATCCTCAATTCTATTCCACTGATCTATGTGTCTGTTTTTGTTCCAGTACCATGTCATTTTTATCACTATTACTTTGTAGTATAACTTCAAGTCAGGTGTTGCTATGCCACCTGCTTTGCTCTTATTGCCCAAAACTGCTTTTGTAATTCTGGGGTGCTTCTGTAATTCTGGGGTGCTTCTGTTTCCATATGAGTTTTAGGATAGTTTTCTCTAGATCTGTAAAATATGCTCTTGGTATTTTGATTGGGACTCCGATGAATCTGTTTATGCTTCAAAAGAATGGACATTTTGACAATATTGATTCTGCCTATATAGGAGCAAAGGACATCTTTCCACTTTCCAATGTCCTCTTCAATTTCCTCATTCAGGGTACTATAGTTTTCTTTGTAGAGGTAGTTCACTTCTTTGGTTAGGTTAAACCCTAGACACTTCATTCTCCTGAAGCTACTGTGAATGGTATTCTTTCCATAATTTCTTTCTGTCTTAGTTACTTTTCTCATTGCTGAGACAACATACCTGACATCCAGAGTTAAAGGAGGAAAGATTTATTTAGCTCACAGTTTGTAGAGGTTTCAGTCCATAGTTGGCTGGCTCCAAGGCAGGGGGCATGGCAGAGGGGCATCACAGAGGAGAAACAGTTCACTGTAGGAAGAAGAAAGGAAAAGCAAGCAAGAGACTTTAGCAGCTTCTTTCTGCCCATTGTATGTTCTATCTAGGTTACCAGGATTAGAGAAGTACCAAACCAATCAGTGGACTGATTTAGTACTCTCATACCCTTAATCCCAGCACCTTTAATCTTGTCACTGCACCATGAATCAATCACACACTCTAGATCAAGCCACCTCTGAAAAAGCCCCACCTATGACTATATGAGGCTTTGGCAGACATCAAGACAAAAGTCATAACATTCTTCCCCTGGCCTCCCAAAGACTCATGCACATCCCTTTGTGCAAAAGGCATTTAATCTATCTCAAAGAGTTGCCAAAGTCTTTTTTTCAATAGATTTTTATTAAAATTTACCCAAAATTACACAAACTTACAGGCCACTACACAAGCTTACAGACCACAATAAATAGTACCTTTTGCTTATGACAGTGAGCAATGTAAACAGTTTCAGCATTGCCAAAAAGTCTAAGTCCCTAGTCTTGTCTGAGATTTAAGACAAACTCTTAGCTGCAAGCCCCCACACAAATGAAAATAAACACTTCTGACGTTCAATGGCACAAGATAGACATTTCCATTCCAAAAGGTACAAATAGGGGGATACAAAGGAATGGGGCCAACACAAGTTCAAAATCCAGCAGGGCAAACATTAAGTCCTGTAGTTCCATTTGCAGTATCCAAGGCAATCTGTGGCAATATGTGAAGTCCAAAGGGCTTTGGTGGCCCTGCCCCTATGGCACTGTCAGTGGTTGTAGCTCCCGTGGCTTCTGTCTTGTGCCGGCTGTGCTCCTTCCTTGCAGTTTTTCTCAGATGATCCATGTTCCTGGCTTCTCCAAACTTCAGGGTTCTCCACTTCACCTTTGGCTTCATGCTCACAGCTTCACACAGTGCCCTCTCAGGGGCACACTGCCTGGCCTCCTAGACCTTCTTCTGAAATCTGAGTGGAAGCCTTCCTGATCCCACAACCCTTGCACTCTGCATGCACCTAAAACTAACAACACATGGATTATGTCACAATCTGCTGCCAGCCGGAGCAGTAGCCAGGCTTCCTTCTCTCTTGGCTGCAGGGGTTGACTGCCTTGATCACTGAGCACTCTGAATCCAATCCCAAGGAACAAATTCTGTGGGCGACTGCCATTCTGGAACATGGTGCTCTGGGGCTTTTTTCTCAAAGTCAAGTCTTTCACTTTTGCAACTCTGAGGCTGCAAAGGCTGGAGTCCTGCTGGTTCTCATGATGCCCTCAGGCCATCATTTCTGTTGCCTTCTTCTGAGATACTTGGCTTTTTCTTGTTAGCCTTTCCAGCTATCAATTTCTTCTCTGTTCTGTCTTTCCAGGCTGCACCTTTACTGGAGTTTCCTTTCTGGCCAAACTCGCAATGTTTTGGATCATTTTGCTGGGCTCTTTGCCCTTGATTCTCAACATAGATCTGGCTAAAAGACCTCAACAGTAGCCATGCCACAGCCTCCACATTAGACTGCCTTGAAATTTCTTCTGCAAGACTGGTTAGTTCACCTCCCTTAATCTCAGTCTCAGGCAAAGTCTCTGGACACGAGCAAAATGCAGACAAACTTTCTGCCAAAACATAGCACAAATTATCTGGAGTCAAACAGCCAGTGCAGTCCTTCTTTCCAGTAGAAACCTACAGAGCCTGGTCTTTACAGGCAGCATCTGGTCTTCTGAGCTCTGACTAGAACCTCCCATCAAGTACGGCCTAAGCTTTCCCAGGGCTGGTTTTTCAGCCAACATCTCCAAACCTTTCCTAACTCCTCATCTTTCAAAACGGTGGGTCCAAAGACTCCTAAAGCCACATGGTCATGTATAGTCACAGCAACGGCCCCACTTCTCTGGTACCATATTCTGTCTTAGTTACTTTTCTCATGGCTGAGAGAACATACCCAATACCCAGAGTTATAGGAGGAAGGGTTTATTTGGCTCACAGTTTGTACAAGTTTCAGTCCATAGTTGACTGGCTCCAAAGCAGGGAGGCATGATGAGGGGCATCTAAGAGGAGAAACAGTTCACTGCAGACAAAAGACAGCAAAAGCAAGCAAGGGACCTTAGCAACTTCTTTCTGCCTGTTTTATATTCTGTCTAGGCTACCAGGATTAGAGTGCTGCCAAACCAGTGAACTGATTTAGTAATCACACACCCTTAATCCTAGCACCTTTAATCCTATTATTACACCATGAATCAATCACACACTCTAGATTGAACCACCTCTGAAAAAGCTCCACCTATGACTGCACGAGGCTTTGGTGGGGGGACATCTAGACACAAGTCATAATACTTTCTCATCCTGCTCATTGTTTGTGCACACAAATGCTAATGATTTTTGTGTGTTGATCTTGTATCCTGCGACTTTCTTGAAATTGGTTATTAATTCTAAGAGCTTTTTGGTGGACTTCTTTGGGTCTTCTTTGTACATTATATCTTCTGCACATAATTCTAATTTGAGTTCTTTACTATATGTATCTCTTTTATTTCTTTCTCTTACCTAATTGCTCTGGCTAATGTTTCAAGTAGTCTGTTGAATAGCAGAGGTGATAGTGGACATCCCTGTCTTGTTCCTGATTTTAGAAAGAATGCTTTTAGGTTTTCCCCATTTAGCATAATGCTTGTGATTGGTTTTTCATAAATAGCCTGTAACATATTTAGATAAGGTCCTTCTATGCCTGTTTTCTTCAGGGTTTTTGTCACGAAAGGGTGTTAGATTTTGTCAAACACCTTTTCTGCATCTACTGATATAATTCTGTGGTTGTTGACCTTGCCCCTATTTAAGTGTTATATTACATTTATTGACTTATGTATGTTGAACCATCCTTATATCTCTGAGACGCAACCTGCTGGATCATGATGCATCACCTTTTTGATAATGTGCTACCTTCTGTTTGCTAATATCTTGTTGAGGATTTTTACATTTATGTTCATTAATGATACTGGCCTATAGTTCTCTTTTTTTCTGGTTCTTTATTTGGTTTTGGAAATCAGGGTGACACTAGCTTCAATAAATGACCTTGGGAGCACTGAAACCATTTCAGCTTCTTTGAAGAGCTTGAGGAGTATTGGTGATTTAAAATCCTTAAAGATTTTGTAGAATTCAGCAGTGAATCCATCAGGCCTTCAGCTTTTTTTACTTGGTAGATTATCACTGAGTCAATTTCATTCTTGTTATTGGGTTGTTAAGCATATTGATGTCCTCTTGGGTTAGTTTTGGTAGTTTGTATGTGTCTAGGAATCTGTCCATGTCTTCAAGATTTACTAATTTGTTGGAATATAATTTTTTAAAGTAGTTACTATTATTTGTATTTTGACAGTGTCTATTGTGATTTCAACTTTTTCATTTCTAATTGCATTGATATGTGTCTTTTCTCTGTCTCTTGGTGAGTCTTGCTGAGGGCTTATCTATTTTATTTATTTTTTCAAAGAACCAGCTCTTCAATTCATTGTTCTTTTACAGTATTTTTAGTATCAATTTTATTGATTTCCTCTCTCATCTTTATAATTTCCCTCCTTAATTTTGGCCTGGGGTTCATTTGCTCTTGTTTCCCAAGTACCCTAAGATTTCTTATGAGTTTATTTGGGCTTGCTGTGTTTTTCTAATGTGAGTATAGACTGCAATAGAATTTCCTTCTTAGAACTGGTTTCATAGTGCCCCAAAGGTTTCATTGTGTTGTACGGTCATTGTCATTAACTTGCAGAAATTTTTAAATTTGTTCTGGGATTTCTTCTGTGACCCATTGGTTGGTTAGCAGTATGTTGTTAATTTTCCAGGAGCTTTTGCCTTTTACAAAATTTCTTATGTCATTGATTTCCATTTTCGTTGCACAGTAGTTCGATAGCATGCATGGGTGATTTGAATTCTTTTCTATATGCATAAGTAGGCTTTGTGGACTAGTATGTCATCTATTTTGAAAAAGTACCATGTGCTGCGAAAAAGAATGTATTCTCTGTTGTAGAGGGGTGGAATATTCTGCATATATACTTTAAATTATCATGCTCAGGGGTGTGGTTCAGCACTGAAATTTCTTTATTGGTTTTTTGGTTAGTTGATTTGTTTCTTTGCAAAAGTGGAGTGTTAAAATCCCCTACTATGGTTGTGTTAACATTCATTTGATCTTTTAATTTCAGCAGTTTTTGTTCTGTGAAGATAGATGCTCCAATATTTGGTGCATATACATTTATCTCTTCTTATACATGTTACCTCTTCTTGTTGGAACCATTAACTGGTATGTGGAGACCTTCTTTGTCTCTTCTAATCAGTTTTAACTTGAAGTTTACCATGTCCGATATTAGAATTCCTACCCCTGCTTGTTTTTGCTGTCCTTATGCATGCAATGTTATTTTCTATCATTTAATTTTTAGTCTATGAAAATTTTTTTGTATTAGATGAATTTCTTGGATGAAATGGATCATTGAATTCTGTTTTTTGATCCAGACTGCCAGTCTGTCTTTTGATTGGAGACTTAAGGCTGTTAATATTGAGAGAAACTACTGAGATGTGTTGGTTATTTGCTATAATTAGCTTCTTTATCTGCTGATTTACAATTTGTTTTTCTTTTCATGATTTTTCGTTGTTGTTGTTTATTCATTGACCACTCTAGTTTCCTCTGTATTTTTAGCTGTGTCCTATTCATTGCTTCTGTTGAGAATAGTCTTGAGTATTTTCTCTAGAGCTAGTTTAGCAGTCACACGGCCTTTGATCTGGTTTTTTTCATGGAAATATCTTATTTCTCCACCTATTTTGAAAGAAAGCTTTGCTGGATAAGTTAATCCAGGCTGGAAGTTATTTGCTTTTAGGGCTTTAAATAAGTCACTCCAAGCTCTTCTGGCCTTCAGGGTTTGTGCTGAGACATCTGCTGTGATTCTAATTGATTTACCTTTATATGTGATTTCTGTTTTGTTTTGCTTTTCTCTGGCTGCCTTAAAACTCTGTGGTTTGTTTTGTTTTGTTTTTGTATTTTTGTTGTTTTGCTGGGCATCTGTGATTTTAATAAGGGCATATCTTGGTGAACTTCCCTTTTCATCATAATTGCTTGGTGTTGCGGAAGGATCACTTACTTGTATTTTAAACTTTTCTTATATTTGGAAAGTTTTCTTCCATAATTTCTGTAAGCATATTACCAAATCCATCTATGCTGTTCTCTACATTTTATCTAACTCAGATTAGCCTTAGATTGGTCTTCTCATTGTTGTGTGGTAGCTGTTGGATAGTCTTCTCTTGTTCTCTTGTTTTCTTTTTGGCTTCTTTGAGCTCTTTATCATAATTCACTAATATGTCCTCAGTATCACACACTCTGTCTTCACACTGGTCATTTCTGGAATATATGAGTTCTATACTGTTTTTTATTTCAGGTATTTCTGTCTGGCATGGTTTCAAGGATTTTATATCCAATTTGACTCTGTGGTTCAAATTTTGAACTATTTGGTTAGCTCATCCAGTTTTTTACCTATTTCCCCAAAACTCACCATGGCCATATTGAGTGTAATTGCTGTGAACTTTTGGTTCATTTCTTCTTTGAATGCATCTATTTTCTTCACTCCTCCTAAGAACTTTTCATAGATTTCTGCTACATGGTATTTGTTTTATTTTCCCTTTGTGACCCCTTGCTCTGTTTTAGGGGAGTTGGGTGGGGGTTGGAGATCTTTTATTTCCTTGTGTCCCTATTCTCCAACTTATATTGTTTAAAGTTATATGTGGCCCTTTTTTTAAAAGTTATAGGTGGCCCTCTCTTTTTTTCTCCTCCTGTTTTTGGGAGGCAATGGGGACTAGAGAAGTGAGGAGAGTTTGTGCCTTACATGGAGATTATTAGTAGGATATTGCCTCCCCATGAATACTTTTCAGCTTTTTATGTCTAATGCTAGCCCCCAAGGCATAACCCCCAGAATAAAAAACCTGCTGCATACTTTTCTACCATAAATTTGTACCTTAGCATTATAGTAGCCAGCTGAGTTTCTCAGTAGTTGCATCTGTGGGATACAGGAAGTAATCTTTGTATTTACCCACTTGGTAAGGTAAATGGCAAGTTTGTGTGCACCTGTGCAAAAGTGAAAACACTGGGATTTATGCCCACATTGCACTTCATGTTACAAGTTTTGCATATGTTTACCTGAGCATTATAGGGGTAAAATATACTCACAATATTCATTTGTACACATGTACTGTACCATAATGGAATGTAGGTGTGGCTCACAGTAGCTGGGCACGGATGTAGCAGGAAG
>PVJO010034730.1:0-10634 GCA_004026905.1 Hystrix cristata | reverse complement strand
AACTATGTTTCATACAACTGGAAATGCAATACTCCCTTTCCCCAATATTCTCTTCTTAAAAGTAATATAAATTGGCCATGTCTATGATGTATAATATATTGCATAAATATATGAAGATTTCTCTTCATTACTAAAGGGTAAAATGTCTTAGTTTATTTTTTTAAGAGTAGGAAAATTTATTGAGAGAGAGAGAGAGAGATAGCTTCTGAGAGACAGGAGGGGACCCAAAAGTGGGTTGCCAAAAATATCTTTGTTTAAACATTTAAATGAATATTTGGAGCTTAATATTTAGCAAATCGATCATAGTAAGACAAGACCTGTCTCATGTTTTTGTGGCATTGCTCACATAGGACCAGCAACTGAAACACATCATCACTGAAGGGCAGGGTACCGTCTGGGTATACAATTGAGGATCTTGTTACAGCACTCTGGGTTGTGAGAGTCTTTGCTGCTCAGAGAACTTCAGTGCTTTTCAGAGCTGGCTATATCCTAATTACTAGTGCCATAAGTAGAGGTTACACAATTGAGCAAACGAGGTCTGAACCACAATTTAAGAAAGTGTCGACATTTTATACTTTGAAGTATGGTTGTTGGTCTAGAAACAGAATACACACTGCCCAGAAAACAAACTCTTCAAAATAAAAACCCAAGAAATACCTGTGCTTTGTCCCATTAAAGAGCCATTAGAGCATTTTAAAAGCTTGTGTTTTTATTAAGTCTTAACAGCTTCAGCATTTTTGAAAAGTACAAGTACAAGTCTCTTCTGAGACTCGAGGCAAACTCCTAGCTGTGAACCTTTGTAAAAATAAAAAAACAAGTTACAAAATCCCAAGGTATAGTGGCATAGGGCAAAATTCCCATTCCAAAAGAGATAGAGAGGTAGAAAAAAAAATCAGACCAATCCCAGAAGAGCAAATCTTAAGTCCTATAGTTCCATATCTGGCATCCAGGGCATGTGGTGGTGAGATATCAGTTCCAGAAACCTTGAGCAGCCCCACTCCAATGGCCTTGATGGTTGCAGCCTATGCAGCCTTTCTCTTGAGTTCACTGTATTCGTGGTCTCAGTTTCTTGGCTCATGTTCCATGTTCCTGGCATCTCTGTCTTCCTGGGGTCTCCACTGCACCTTGGTCTTCATTCCTATGGCTTCATGCATTACCCTCTCAGGGGCTCCTTCCCTGGCCTCCCAGGCCTTCTTTTGAAATTGATGGATGCTTCTCTCACCACACAAGTCTTGCATTCTGAATGCCAATAAAACTAGCATCATGTGGTTTATGCCAAAATCTGCTGTCAGTGTGAGCAGTAGCCAGGCCCCCTTGGACCATAGTTGCTGCAGCCTCTGAGTCCCTGGATGGCTGAGCATGGCAAAATGAATCCCAGGGATCCAGTTTCCTAGGAGGCTTTTCTCAAGCAGCAGGCCCAGGGACTCTTCTCAAATGGAAGGTTGATACTTTTGCACCCTTCAGCCTGTGATGGGCAGTGACAGCAAACCTTTTAGAGCTTTCAGTGATACAACAGCCCCCTGTGGCACACGTGCCACAGGTTTGCCATCCCTGACACAGGGGAAACACTTAAAGCCATTAGGCACAGGCAAAGACTCCCTAAACAGAAATTCAGTAGCATAGGAAACAATATCAAGAACCAACAAATGGGATTCTGTCAAACTAGAAAGCTTCGGAATAGCAAAGAAAACAATCAATAGAGGGAAGAGACAACCTATGAAATGAGAAAAAAAAATTGCCAGCTACTCCTCAGAAGGGTTCCTTTTTTCCCACATCTTTGCCAGAATTTGTTACTTTTTGTGTTCTTGATGATGACCATTCTGACAGGGGTAAGATAGAACTTCAGAGTAGTTTTGATTTGCATTTCTCTAATGGCTAAAGACGATAAACACTCTCCATTACTTATTGACCACTTGTATTACTTTTGATAACTCAAAAATTAACAGCCCCCCCAAACAAGCGATAGAGTCAAAAAAATGGTCAAATGATACAAATGGACTTCTCAAAAGAAGTACAAAATGAGAACTATTTCAAATCATAGGTGATTGCCGCTGTCTGGGACAGATTACATATTCACTATTTTAGTCACAATAAGACATAAAATTCAGCCCACCAAGATCTGTCAGGACTCACTTATGTAGGGGTTGACCAGAAACAGCAAACAGGTGGTTCTCTCCAAATAATTTCAGGCTCCCTCTCTCTACAAAGGTAGGTTGTGGCATGCTTATCTTTCTGGGAGAAGTGTACTAGTCTGAGGAATTTGTTCTCTGAGATTTAATTTTACTACCTCTTTTCATTATTTATTTATTTATCTATTTGTTTAGTTTTAAATATTGGGAATTGAACCTAAGACCTTTGCATTGAGCTACATTTGCATCCCTTTTTAAAATTATTATTCTGAGACAGGATCTCCCTAAGTTGCCCAGGGTGGGCTCAAACTCATGAACCTGCATCAGACTCAGGAGTGTTAGGATTACCAGCATGCACCACCATACTCAACTTCTACTACCTCTTGCCAGGGCCAAATTTCCTAATAGCAATAAACTTTTCTCCTCTGTTTTCTTCTAGAACTTTTATAGTTTAGGTCCTACTTGTAAGTGTTTAATCCATTCTGAGTTGATTTCATGCATGGTGTGTGAAGTTTTTTAGTTCATTTTATGTATGGTGTGAGGAAAGAGCCAAATTTCATTTTTCTGTATGTAGATACTCAGTTTTCACAAAACTGTTTACTCTCCTGTCCTCACTGTTTGATCTGGGCAACCTTGTTTAAAATCTGTTGACAATAAATTCATTGATTTCTTTCCCTGCTTTCTTTTCTGTTCCACTAGTCAATATGTCTACTTTTATGTTGGTACCATACTACGTTTATTACTATAGTCATCTGGAAGTGTGATGCCTCTAACTTTGCTTCAGTTTGCTTTGGCTTTGAGGGTTCTTTTATTGTTCCATATGAATTTAAGATATTTTTCTATTCCTGTAAAGAATGTCATTGTGAGAGGGATTATAGTGAGTATGTGGAACACTTTGGGTCATTCAGATATTTTAACAGAAGAAATTCTTCCAACTCATGAATATGGGGTGTCTTTCATTTATTTGTGTTATCTTTAATTTTCTTCATACAAGTTTCCCAAATTTTAGTGAACAACTTTTTAATTTCTTTGGTTAACTTTATTCCTATTTATTTTGTTATTTTGTTGCTATGGCAAATGGGATTGTTTTCTTAATTTCCTTTTTGGATTGTTCATTGTTTGTGGATAGAAACACTACTGATTTTTGTATGTTGATTTTGTATCATGCAGCTTTACTGAATTGTATTTTTTCTATTTCTGTTGATTCTTTAGGATTTCTTTTACATATATGATCATGTCACCTGAAAAAAGAGATAATTTTTTGGCCATTTATTTATTGTTTGTCTAATTGCTCTGGCTAGGACTGCAGTACGATGGTCAATGGAAGTACTGAGAGCAGGTATCTTTCCCTTGTACAGTACATTAGAGGAAAAGCTTTTGGTGTTTCCCATTGATTATGATATTAGCTGTAATCTCTTCCTCTATGGTCATTATTACACTGAGGTGTGTTCTTTCTGTATCTATTTTCTTGACGGTTTTTTATTATAAATAGATGCTAACTTTTGCAGTGCTTTTTCTGCATCTATTGGGAGGACCATGTGGTTTTTATCTTTCATTATATTTACCTGGTGTTTCACACTGATGATTTTTGTTATGTTCAGCCATCCTTGTATCCTAGAGATAAATCCCACTTGTTCATATTATATAATTATTTTAATGTGTTGTTGAATTTTGTTTACCAGTGTTTGATTAAGGATTTTTGCATCTGTGTTCATTAAGGACTGTGTTGATGTTTTAGTGTCTCTTTATTTCAACTGAAAGAATTAGTAACACTTCTTGTAAGGGAACTGGAGCACAGGGCTGCTTCAGGGTCTCTAGTTGAGCCTGTGGTCAGCAGGTTTCTTCTGGGGACATAGATGGACCAAATGCGTGTTCAGACAGGATTTCCTTTAGACCATTCTGCAGTAGGACTGATGTTGATCTGGGTCTGTATTCAGGTCCAGTTTCAGGATTTGTTTCTGTTTCTGGAATCATGGACTGGCATGGCTCCCAGTAGTTCCCTGGGCAGGCAAATTACACACAGACCATAGTAATGTGGAGCTAGAGCTGAGTCACAGAATTTCTTTAGGGTGCACAGTTGTTGGACCTGTATTAGTCCATTTTCTGTTACTATAACAAAAAACCTGAGGCTGAATATTTTATAAATAAAAGAGATTTACCTGCCGTGACCTGCATAGCTGAGCTGAACAGGGCAGAGGAGCAGTGAGGGATGAAAGAAGAGATCCACAGAGGACAGCTGGGACCAGGTGGAGCCATCAGCCTGATGAGCAGCATGGCCATCTCTGCAAAGCACAATCTTTATAAGTTTCAGCAGAACACAGGTGTGCTAAGTTATTTGTATCAAGAACTAGATGGGTACAGAATAAACTCTTGACTTAGGTCCCTGCCAGCCAGGTCTGTTATTCTGCCAACCGAGTACAAGCAAGCTTTCTTGCCTTAGGACCTTGTCAACAGGCAAGGAGCCAAGGACCATTTCCTTAAAATGCTCCCTTTCTAGCAGGTGAAAGTGAACTGGGGAAATGGGGGAACATGCGGTGTAGCGCCAGAGTCTTTCTGTGATGGTCCACAGGTGGGTGCACAGTTGTTGGCTCCTGACATTTATCTAGCTCATAATTCTAGAGGTTCAATAGCATGGCACTGGTTTATGCACATCCTATGGTAAAAGCCAAATGGCACATAGCATTGCAATAGTGGAGTGGTACATAAGAAGGAGAGATCATATGACAATATGGAAATGCACAGAATGATTCAGGGGCCAGACTTGCTCTTTTATAACAACTCACTCTTCTAAGAAGTAACTCAGAGATCCTTTGCGAACTACCCTAATCTTTTCTGAAGACAGTGGCCCCAGTGACTTCCCACTAGGCTCTACCTTATAAAGGTTCTGCCACCTCTTCACACCATGTCAGTGGGGACCAAGCTTCCACACCACATCTAAATCGTAGCCACCTGTTGCTGGGAGTGGAAATGGGACTTGCCCCTCCCATATCCCTGAAGGGATAAGATTGGCGTCCAGACTACACACGAGGGTCTGGAGCTAAGTCCATGGGGTTGAGCTGTTTGAGTCCACAGCCGGGACCACAGTTGGCAGCCTGCCACCAAGATTCAGGTTTGCCTTATCAAAGCAACTGTACTTGGTTTGGGGCTCCGCTGAGGTTTCTTAACCTCTTACCTGGATCCCAAGATTCTGACAAAGGTACTTTTTTCTGTGGATGGCTGCCAAATCATTGTTCTTGTGGAGGGGAAATGAGAGCAAGATACCTCCTAGTCCACCAACTTACTGATGCCACTCTCCCAACACTGCTTTTCTAATTGCTCCCAGGTGAGACTATACTGGAATAGTGTAGACCTAACTGGCTTCTTCAACTTTTATAAGCTTCGTACAGGACCCCAAGGCCAAAAACTACCTTATTTTCCCCCAGATCAGACATGATCTCCTTGGTCCACTCTTCCTGGTTCTTCTCTCCTTCACATATACTATCATAACATCTATCTATTCGGCGTGGTTTTACTTAAATGTCGGATACTGTTAAGAAATGTACACAGCAAAATTAGAAGTAAGATGTGAAAGAGAAATAAATTGCTTTTCATTTTGTATTCACTTTCTATTTATCTGTGATAATCCCTCCTAACAGGTCTTCTTTGGCAATGTGGATTCGTCTGGAATAAAACACAATATTTTTAATCCTCCAATTATTGCACAGTACATCCGTTTGCATCCAACTCATTATAATATCCGTAGCACTCTTCGCATGGAGTTGATGGGCTGTGATTTAAACAGTAAGTGCCAAGTCATTCCACTTGATCTGAGCCAAAAGGCCGAGAAAGCAATTGTGCCAAGTCATTCCGTAGTCTTTCATTGCCAAATCATGAGCAGGATAGCTAACTCTTCTATTTGTCCTGAGACCAAGAGGAGGGCTCACCTGTCTCAGGACGCTGAACAGAACTATCAGTAATGAAAGCAACACAGTCCTGAGAAAACCTGGGAATTTGTTAGCCTAACCATGAGATTTCTCAGAGGCAACTACATCCTATACGTCTCTTAGCAAGGAAAATCAAAGTTAAACAGAGCTGAGTAGAACCAACCAGCTGAGAAGTAGCATGTTAACAATAACAGAATTTATGCAAATTTAGTGTTTAAGAAGTGATCATGATTTCAGCAGCCCTAGAGTATTGGAGCCAGCCCAGTGGAACCCGGGCTATAGCCTACCCTTTTGGTAACATTCTCCTATCCTTCCTTTAGGTTGCAGCATACCACTGGGAATGGAGAGTAAATTAATATCAGATGCACAGATTACTGCCTCGTCCTACTTCACTAATAAGTTTGCCACTTGGTCTCCTTCTCAAGCCCGACTTCACCTCCAGGGGAGGACTAATGCCTGGAGACCTCAGGTAAGAAGCAACATCTCTAGCATTCAACTGACGTGGAGCAGGGAGGACGGCTTGGGAAGAATAAGGAAGCCGTTATTCTTCAGAAGCATTTCTGTCACCTATTTTCCTGAAAAGAGCATCTGGGAAGGTTGACTACAGGCATATACATGCACAGGACTTTCGTGAATATGCTATGTGATTTCACACAGCATCACTGAGGGGAAGGATGATCCCTAGTTGAGTTTGCTGGAAGATGAATCTGTCTCCAGCACTGGCTTAATATATGTCAGATAATAATACTGCACATTAGATTTGGTTTTACAGATAAGTAATGACAATTAGCTTTCTTCTATATTTCTCAGTACCTCAATGGCAAGTGTTACAGTCACATAGAATTCACTGAACAAAGATATTTTCCAGAGTCACCAGGCTTATTGTTTTCCATTACTGAATAGCTTTTTAGGGAAGTTAATAGAATTAATTGTCTTTGCTCCTCTGAGGGTTCATTTTAAATGAAATAGCTTTTATATGTATTGCCAATGTATATATTTGTCAGTCTATATATGGCTCTTATGTTCACCCAGCATTCACCGGACATCTATTGAGTGGTTCACTCTGAGGATACAAGGATGAATTATGAAAAATTTTGGTCCTCAATTTTCTTAGTTAAATAAGAAAGATTTACCAACTGATCCAAAGTGATCTGGGCATGGTGGTGCACACCTGTAATCCCACCACTTTGGGAATTCAAGTCCTGACTGGATATTTTAGTGACTTAGTGAGATCCCATTTCAAAATACAAAAGCGGTGTGGATGTAGTTCATTGTGAAGGCCCTGGGTTCAATCTCCAGTACTCAGGGGAAAAAAAATCAGAGTGACACATGCTGTGTTATGGTTAAGAATGGAGCTGGAGATTTCTAGGAGCAAACGGTGACTGATAGACTACTAGTCCAGCACTATATCCTCCTCAGGTGAATAATCCAAAAGAGTGGCTGCAAGTGGACTTCCAAAAGACAATAAAAGTCACCGGAATAATCACCCAGGGAGCGAAATCTCTCCTGACCAGCATGTTTGTGAAGGAATTCCTCATCTCCAGCAGTCAAGATGGCCATCACTGGACTCTCTTTTTACAAAATGGCAAAATAAAGGTATGGTGTTCTCATAAGAAAGACACGAAATCTCTCCTAGGGCTTGATTTTTAGAGATAAACCCAGATTGGTATATGATCCAACTTGCAGGGTAAAATTTACTGAGTATCTATGGTACCAAGACACTGTGAATGTCATTCTAAGAGAATGCAATGACTCTACTCAAGGGCATAAAATCCATAGAAAATGACTGTTATGGTTTTTATCTAGATGTCCCCCCCAAAGACTGATACACTCATAAGTGGGGCTTTAGGGATGTGACTGGATCATAAGTGTGTGACAGTCACCAATGGATTAGTCCACTGATGAGTTTACAGCTAAATGTGATGTTGGCAGATGAAGCCCGATTGAAGGAGGTGGGTCACTGGGGATGTATCCTGGAAGGGTCTATCTCCTTCCCTCTTCCTTCTGTCACTCTCTCTCTCTCTCTCTGCTTCCTGCCCCATGCCGCGGACTGTTTCTCCTCTGCCATGCCCCTCTGCCATGCCGCCCTGCCTTGCAGCCTGCCAACTATGGACTGAAACCTCTACAAACTGTGAGCCAAAATAAACTTCTCCTCCTTTAAGTTTTGCCTGTCAGGAATAGTGTTTCAGTGATGAGAAAGTAACTAAGACAATGACAGAGTAGAACCAAGAGCTGATTATCCCCATGGATCTTGATGTCATCCAAGTTGATGGCAAGAATCCGAGAGCTGAAGAATGTGTTGTTTGTCTAATGTACTCTTGTCAGCAGCTTAGATTCTCAAGCTTTGTTGAACTTCAACTTTAGTGCTATAAACAGTCTTCACTAGGTTCGCTAAATCAAATTGTAGTCATTATAAGCATGACATGAAGCATGGGTGATCCATGAGTAACAGGAAGAAGAATAGCTCAAATACGTCATATTTTAAATTTTCTTTTCCATCAAGAATTAACCATGGTGTAGTGTGTCAGTCAGCTTTCTGTCACTCTAACCAAATATCTGAGATAATAAATTTATAAAGATGAAAGACTTGTTTAGAATATATGACAATAGCATAAAAACTAGGATGATAGTAAATAGATTAAGGAATTCTAAAATTCTTATCTAGGAGGTTAAAGCATTGATTAACATTAAACCTTGATAATTTGGTGCATGTTATGATTTCTAGGATAACCACTAAGTAATAATAAAACATAAAATAGGGTACAGGACTCCCAAAATAGTAGAAGAAAATATATAAATAGATAAAATATACTCAGTAATTCTAAATGAAAGCAAGCAGATAAAGAAACACAAAAGAGGCAAGGAAAATGGCAAGATGACAAATTTAAATAAAAATATAAAAGTGATTATGTATACTGCAAATGGACAAATATTTCAGTTAAAAGACAAAGTATTGCTCATAAAAGCAGGAAAAAAAAACTCTGCCCTTCAATAGACATTTTTTTTACCAAGAACATGTATTGCTACAATGTATACATAATGATCACATTTATCATAGTTATTTTGTACCTGTACATGATGTATCTTGGTCCCCCACCCCTCCCTTCTGCTCTCTCCTTCCCTATTTACAGGAGGTTTATTTACATTTTTCCATTTTTTCCCTTTTCCACTTCTTTTCCTTTTCCACTCCTTCTTTTTCCCCCTTTTCCCTTTCTAGTTCTTCTCTTTTCTGAATACTACTTTCTTTTACCTAATATCTATTATGCCACAAGAGACAGATTTAAACATTAGATACAGAAAAGGAGCAGACTCATGACACACCTGGACTTAGCCTGCCACCTAGTGTTCAAATCATGAAAGTGACAGCAGATTCAAAATAAGCAGCCTGCTTAGAATTTCTGCAGACAGACACAAACAAAACCAGACTGGGAAGACTGGAATGAATACCCAATCCTTCACCTCCCAGGTGAGCTGCATGCCAACAAGCATCAAGAGAGTTCAGGAGGGCTGGGGATTTAGCTCAGTGATTAGAGTGCTTGCCTTGCAAGCACAAAGGCCTGAGTTTGATCCCCAGCACCACAAAAAAAAAAAAAAAAAAAAAAAAAAAAGAGTTCAGGAAACTGTGGCCCCACTTAGGACTCAAAATATGGTGCCAGAAACCAATCAGGCAGGAATCAGTATGGGAAAACTCTCAGAATTTAAAACAGCTCTTTTAATGAAACTCAATGAGTTTGAAGAAAACACCCAGTATGAATAGCAGAATAAACTCAATAGAAGAGAGAATTTGTGAACTTGAAGATGGGCTACTAAAAATGTGCAATTTGAGAAGAAGAAAGAAAAAAAGAAGGAAGAGAAATGAAGACAGCTTGCACGAACTTTGGAACAGTAATAAAAGAGATTATCAGGGTTATTGAGGTTCATGAAGAACTTGAGAATGTCAAAGCAGTAGAAAGCTTATTCAAAGAAATAGTAACAGGAAAATTCCCAGATCTGGGGAAGGGTACAAGTAGCCTGGTCCAGGAAAGTCAAAGGTCACCTGTCTGATACAATTCAAGCAAGGCTACCCTAAACATTTATAATCAGGCTGTCAAAGGCAAGAGATAAAGAGAAAATTCTCAAGGCTGCAAGAGAAAAGAAACAAATAATGCACAAGGGAGTCTCAATTCACCTGACAGTAGACTTCTCCACAAATTCATATACTGAGAAAGAAGAAAGGCTGAAAATAATGAGCTAAGGTACGTCTCAAGAAGCTGAGATGATATCAAAAGAAAGTAAAATTGAGGAAATAATAAAGATCTAAAATTAATGAAGTCATTCCTGGAAGCAAGCATTAGCCTAATACTAAAACCAGAAAAGGACCCAACTGAAAAAGAGAACTACAGGCCAATCTCCCTAATGAACATAGATGCGAAAATTCTCAACAAAATTCTGGCCAACAGAATACAACGAATTATCAAGAAGATTATACACCATGACCAAGTAGGATTCATCCCAGGAATGCAGGGATGGTTCAACATACGCAAATCAATATATGTAACACACCACATCAACAAAGTCAAAGACAAAAATCACATGATCATCT
>PVJO010034729.1:0-10649 GCA_004026905.1 Hystrix cristata | reverse complement strand
TCTTCTCTAATTCTTTGAAGTATGTTAGTGGTATCTTGATTGGAATTGCATTAAATCTGTATAGTAGTTTAGGAAGTATAGCCATTTTCACGATGTTGGTTCTTCCTACCCAGGAACATGGGATGTCCTTCCATTTTTTGATATCCTTTTCAATTTCTTTTTTTAGGGTGCTGTAGTTTTCGATGTAAAGGTCTTTTACAAGTGAGTTTTTTGATAGCACAGTTTACACCTGACATGATACCAAGTGAGTGTTTGCTAGGACGACTTTCTCGTTGCCTTAGTTACACAAAAGAGATATGACCCAGAGGTGGGGATACAAAAGACCCCTTTCTCTTATCCTGGGGCACTGTGAGCCTTTTCACAAAGCTACTTCTTTGATGCCTTCACTCTGCAAAGCTACTTCTTTTATGTCTTCAATAAATTTACACTTTCGCTACCTGTTCTGTGTGTCTCGTCCAATTCTTTGTTCAGGACTTGAAGAACCCAGAAAAGAAGCCCCACGGGACCCTCCATCCAGTAACATAAGGAGACACAATCCTCCCAAGCAGACAAATAACATGGTCTTTGTCACACTCGTGGGGCACTCACGGTGGGGTAGGGGGAATACACTCCTGTCGCTTAAAGGTCTATCCTGTCCTGAGCCATCTCTCAGGGAATCCAGGTTCTCGAGGTCTCTGGGACTTTGCTTCATGAGCAAGCAGCCGCTTCCCCTGGTTTCCAGGTAGAGGAAGGAGAGAGAATGAATAAATATTAACCAAAGGTGCAGCTGTGGCAGGGTGCCCATCCTGCTTCTGCCCTTTCCCCTTGCCCCTGCTCACAGGCTGTGACAGACTACTGAGCTCGATCACTGTGCCGGCTGCTCTGCAGAAGAGGGCAGAGGCCAGCACCTCTCAGAGCAGACCCCCCGTGACCTGCCCTTGCTCTGGGAGGGGCCGCAGGGCACTTATGTCACTACCACATCACGAGTGTGCCTGGCTGTTCTGAGTCACTTGCTGGTCGGCTGGCAAAAATCGTGACTTTACAAAAAGCCACTCCCTTCTTGTGCTTGTCACCTGATGGAGATGGACTCAGATGTCACCTGGCCCTGTCACTCCAAGAGTGTAGGTGATGGAGATGAATGGTCTCTGCTGGAGGATATGTTCCCCCAACCCCCAAAAGGGCCAGGAGTTGTTTCAGGTGTCCTCAGGACATAGCTATCCTTTTATTTATTATTTTCCAAGCACCCAACTCTATGCAAATAACAAGAACAGACAATATTTTAGTGTTTACTATGTGCCAGGCATTCACTATGTTGCCCAGGCTGGTGTCAAACTCCTGGGCTCAAGGGATCCTCCTGCCTCAGCCTCCTGGGTAGCTGAAACTACAAGTGCATGCCACTTCACCCAGCTGCGCTAAGCGTGTTACATGTACATATTATCTTCTTTGTTCATCACAACATCCCTAGGAAGTATTATTATCTTTATATCACAAATGAAAAAACTTGAGGCCCAGAGAGATTAAGTAACACACCCACAAACATTTAGCTAATCAAGAGGCAGGTGAGTCAACTTCAGAGTCTATGGCCTTTCCAAGGACTAGTTAGGCACAGATCATACCAGGGCTGTTGATGGCAGGGAGGAGTGAGGGCAGGCTGAGTGACATTATTTAACATTATTTGTTAAATGGGAATAAAAATGGTTCCCACATCAATTGGTGGTTGTAAGATTTAGAGAAATAGTTCATAAGTGCTTATAAAATTTTAAAAATCAGCTACTAATATATAATAGCTATTGCTTTTAATAGTTACTTTTTTTTTTGGCAGTACTAGAAAATGAACCCAGGGCCTTTGGACTGAGCTACATCCCTGATTTTTTAATTTACTTACTCATTCATTTATTCATTCATTCAGCTTCAGGGTCTTGCTACATAGTTTGAACTCACTATGCAGCCCAGGCTGACCTCAAAATTGTAGCTATCCTCTGGCCTCAGTCTCTCAAGTGCTAGGATTACAGACCTGGACCACCACATCTGGCCCTATATTTTTTATTTTTAGACAGGGTCTTCCTAAGTTGCTAAATTGCCCAAGCTGGAGTGGAACTTGCAATCCTATTGCTTCAATCTCCCAGAGTGCCGTGATAACAGCATGTGGCCACCATGCTGCCTAAAATTTTACCACTTTTAAGTGAGCAATTCAGAGGTATTAAGTACATTCACAGCCAGATGTGGTGGCACATGCCTGTAATTCCAGCATTCTGGTATACGAAGACAGGAGGATCAAAAGTTCTAGGCCGGCCTGGGCAATTTAGTAAGACTGTTTTAAAATGAAAAATATAAAAGCGCTGAGGATGCAGCTCAGTGCAGAGGCCCTGTGTTCAATGCCCAATATTGGAGGGAAAAAGTGCATTCACATTGTTGTACAATCACAACAACCAACCACCCCAGAAATTTTTAATCTTCCTAAATGGAAACTGTCATTGTTTTTTTAAATAATTAATATAAATAATATTATACAAAATCTTTTAAATCTCCTTTCTCCTTAGCAAAAGGTAGTAGGTTGTAGTGGAAAGCACAGGATGGGAATTATGGCCCTGGGTTCAAATTCAGATTCTCCTTCAGTCTATATGGACTTGAATAATTCACTTAAAGTCAACATGGATTCCTTCAGGGGGATGACACTAACACAGAGAGACCACACAGAGTTATGGCTGATATTCAACCAGAGTATGGCAACCTCCATTCAAAATAGTCCACAAACGTTGGACTGGCAGATAGATCAGTTTATTTTGGTGACTTATTTTATTTTATTCTATTTTTGGTGCTGGGGATCAAACTCAGGGCCTTGCACACGCTAGGCAAGCACTCTAACCTCTGAACTAAATCCCCAGTCCCTACTGGGGACTTTTAAATGCCTAGTGCAACTCCTGGCACAAAACAGGACCGTCGAATAAGTTCTGAGCTACACTAACCGAAGAACCAAGTTGTTGGGCCACACTGCCCCCTGGTGGTTATCACGAACCGTGCAGCGTCTCCAGCCTGGGAGCCCTCTGAGTTGAGCGAGCCAGAAGGCAGGAGCACTGAGGAAAACCCAAAGCGCCCTCCTGAAAGACGCCTCCAGGCCAGACACTTGGCTCCAGAAGAAAGGGTTTCTGTCTTATCTTCCTCTTACCGCTTTTGCTTATGCTGTTACACTTCCCAGCCGCTGGCTCTTTATTTTTAATGTTGAGACAGGGTCTTGCCAAGTTGCCCAAGCTGGTTTTGATTCTCCTGCCTCAGCCTCTGGGGTAGCTGGGACTGTACCACCACTCCCGACCCCCTCACTCCTTTCTTTAACCCCTCTAGAACTCACAGCCTCTACTGGATTGTCTGGGGTTGTGAGTTCCGTCCAAACTATGGTTCTCCAAACCATCTCCTAGTTTTACAAAAAAATGTTTCCACAGTCCCCAGAGCCTGATCTACTGAGCTTTTTTGAGTACTTAATATGGGTCCTACACAATGTTGAGTACTTTTATACATGTCCTCATGATACATCAAATACAACTCTACTGCAAGTTAGACATTACCTCCAGCACAGCTGGCCACAGAAATGTTCGCCCAAGGTGGTGGGGCTGGTAAGCCGCGGAGCGTGGGTTTGAGCCCGTGTGTTTGAGGACGTACCCACAGACTACATGGCATCTCGCATGCTGCCTCGTATCAGCCGGTGACTTGAGAAGGAATTCCAAACCCCTGGGTGGGAATGGGGTGGGGGAGAACACCATTCTTAATGAACAGAGAAAGGCGTGCCTTTGAATTAGGCCCTGACTATGCCTGCCTGTCCCGGAAATGCTTTAAAATACCAGTCATTACCATAACCTAATTTCTTTAAAATAATTTTATGCTAGTGACAGAAACTATGAGTCATTAGACATTTCTTACAGAACACTGAGGCCCCTCTGTCTACCTCTGGGGCCTGAGAAACAATGAGGAAGGAAAGAGTGGGGAGTAGATGGTCTCAGATGAAGAGAAAATCTCATCCTGTGGTAGGTGAGAAGGAGACCTTGTGCTGTTTCCTGAAGAATGAGGTGCTGTCAGTGCTTACAGATCCTGCAGGGCTGGGGCAGGCTCCTCAAGAGACTGCATGTGCTCTGAATCAGACTTAATGCAAGACACAGAAATTTACAGGATTAGCTTACAATATTTGCCCACAAAGTCAAATGTAGACGAGTACAAGAGATCCGTGTGCTGGAGATCTGGAGAATCCAGCCAAGGTCCTGGAGCCCACAGCGATGTCCTGTACGAATCTGCATCAAGGGGACCAAAGAATCCAAGATGGTGGGCTGAAGGATCCGTGCCCAAAAGGCCCCAGGACCAGCACTAGAAGCTGAGATGCCTGTGCCGAGGGGCTGAAGGCCAAGGCCAAAGAGTCTGTGCTGGCAGGACAGAGAAAACAACAGCCACTCTTAATGATGGCAAGGACCAGAGTGCTCTGGAAGAGAACAGCTGCAAGGAAACTGAGAGGAAAATCAACATGAAATCCTCCCTCCTTCTCCTTCTCCCTCATTCCAACAGTCCTCAAGTGAGTCTTCCACTCCCAGAACCACACTGTCAATTCAGCTGGGTCTTCCACTAAACTGACAATCAATTAATTAATTAACCACCATAACAGGGCCCGTGGGGGCTAGAGAGAGGGTCCTCTCTGAAGAGAGAGGGGCCCTCTATTCACTTGAGGTTTCTTCTTTTCCTCCATTCTCATTTTCCTCTTCAAAAAAACTGGAAAAGAAATCATGACCGAAGATATGAAGCAGTGGTTTTAATTTACATAACCAGCATGACTGAAATGACCAGCATTACCAGCCTGGGACGCAACTAAAGTCATATCTCTTCTGCTTTTCAAAATCAACTTGGCCACTCCCATGGAAAGTTAGAGAAAGCTGAGTATCCCTTTCTCTGTCCTCGACCAACATCCCTGGTTGTTCAGTCCAAACAGGCCAGTTCAGTTCATTTCTCCTTGTCAGAGCACCTGTTTGGGGACTTGCGGCCCCATCACTGCCCAGGAGCCCTGTGGTGCCTGACAGTCACCCACCTGTGCTTGGTCACTGTTTCTGGGGGTGGGAGGTGATGACTGAGTCAGAGTATTTCACTCTCATCATGGGCTGCACCTCAACTCTCTGCCTTACCACACACATAGGCATTCACACACACACACACACACACACACACACACACACACACACGCCCCTCCTCTCTGTGGGTTCTTCTGGCACACATTCCTGCCAGCAAGGGTTATTCAGGATGATCTCAAACCATCAGAGAAGTTCTAAAAACAAGTACTGTCCAAAGAGAAGTGGCCAGGTGTGGTGGACTGATATGGTCAACTGGAGCCGGGAGGCCCAGCTGGACTGAGTTGGTGTAGTTTTGGGCCTAGAAGATGGGGATTGTTGCTGACACAACATAAAGGAGAATGGGAGCAGAAGATGGTTGCCAGCTGTTTCCCGGGAGAAACTCTGTTGTGGCTGGTTCTCCTGAAGGGGATTCAGCTGTCCTCTTCACATAAGGAGCTTGGGGCCTTGCTGTTGTCGAGGATGGCTGCTGTTGCTTTGGGGGAGCTCTGGTCTTCAGCTCTGCTGCAAGCATCGTATCCTGGTTCCAGTACAGATTTCTTTAGCCACATAGTGCAGACACGGACATATACGGGTGCAGCCCGTATAAGGGCTTCCAGCCCTTGATTGGATCTTTTGGGTCTCCAGTGCATAGATAGACATTCGGCACTCTTCCTGCATTTGGCTTATGGGGGAATGTTGTAACTTGTAAGTGTCCTGTATTAAATCTGCTCTCTTGCAAACCATTGATTCTAGAAAGGTAACTAATACACCAGGTATGGTGGCATCTGCCAGGAGGGCTGGAAATTTGAGCCCATTCTGGGCAATGTAGCAATTTAGCAAGAACTTGTCTCAAAATACTTTCATGCAATCTTTTTGTTAGTTTGCTCGTTTGTTTTTGTGGAGCTGGGGTTGGAACCCAGGTCTTAGACATGTTATGCACATGCTCTGCCGCTGATCTACACCTCCACTCTGAGAATTCTTTACATAGACTACATACTGGACTCTTACCATATATCTGACTTAGAATATTTACTTTCATTCCTCAGGCTAGCTTTTCATTTTCTTGGTATTGTTCTTTGAGGCACAAAATTTTAATTTTGATGAAGTCCAATTAATTTTTTTCTTTTGTTGCTTTTGCTTTTGGTGTCATTTTTAAGAAACCAATGGCTGACTCAGTGTCACAAAGATTTATACATTTTTGCTCCTAAAGGGTTTTATAATTACACCTCTAAAATTTAGATGATTAATCCATTTTGAGTTTTTTTTAATGAATGGTGTATGTCTGACCCAAATTTATATTTTGGAAGTTCTAACCCCCAGTACTTCATGTCTAACTGTATTTGGAGATTGGACCTCTTAAAAGACAATCGAGGTTAATGAGGTCACTAGTGTGCGCCTTAATCCAAAACAACTAGTCTGTTTTGCTTTAAAACTGGGTCTATGTAAGCCAGGGTGGCCTCAAACTGAAGATCTTCCTGCCTCAGTCTTTCAAGTGCTGGGATTACAGGGATGCACCACCACTGATCTTCCTAAAAGAAATTAGGAAATGTGAGGAAAGACCATGTGGAAATAGAGGGCAATGGTAGCCATCTACAAGCCCAGGAGAGAGAACCCAGAAGAAATGACTATGACAAGACCTTGATGGTTGACTTCTAGATCCCAGAACTGTGAGAATGTAAATTTGCTATTTAAACCTCCCAGTCTGGGGTATTTGTTACAGTAGCCCTAGCAAACTCTTAAGGAGTAGAACTTTATTCTTTTGCATGCAGCTATCCAGTTGCTCCCAAATCATTTGTTAAAGAGACTCTTCTTTCCCTATTAAATGGTCTGGGCATCCTTTTCAAAAATCAAGTGACTTACCATTCCTGGAGAACTGGGTGTTGGGTCAGTTACACTGAAGCTCCCCGCTAAGGTATAGGGGATGGTTGACCCTTGGGACAGAGGCATAGGCCTATATTTAGCCATACTTAGAGTGCACACTGAGAAGCAGGTACTAACTAAGGAGGTCTCCATACTAGCAAAAAAGTCTTTCCACTATAATTAATCCATAAACCTCAGCCATGTACACACAGAGACAGAGACAGAGAGACAGAGGGAGACAGAAGATTGAGAGAGAAAAAATAGAAACAGAAGATTGAGAGAGAGAAAATAAGAAGGTAAGGCAATGAGATGCAAAGACTCCCGACTCCCCCACAGCTGATCCACGGGGCATCCAGGGAGAGGAAATCAAAAACCACATGGCTGAATTATTCAAAATAATAAAGGAGAAGATTTAAAAAAAAAACAAGCTGGTTGGCAAGTTCAAATAAGATATGACTAAACAGATAATGGACTTAATAAACAAGACTACCTGTGAATTTACAGAATACACAAATAAAAAGCTATCTGAGCTAAATGAAGCAATACAAAACATGAAAGGCCAGTTTAGCAAAGAATTAGAATCCATGAAAAGGTACCAAACGGAAATCCAGATTAGTGCTCGCTTTGGCAGCACATATACTAAAATAGGAACGATATGGAAATCCAGATTAAAAATTCTATCGAATGTATGGGCAGCAGAAGAGACTAATGTGAAGAAGGAGTGTCAGAACTAGAATATCAGGCTGATGTTGGTGACCAATTACTGTGAGATACCTTAAAAACAAGAGAACATGAAAAATGGATATGACAGGTAGATGATGTGAAGAAGACTGATCTGAGATTAACTGAAATTAGTAAAAATTGGGAGACAGTGAAAAAGGCATAAAAACCTGTTTACAGGAATAATAGCAAAAAAATGTTTCAAATATGAGGAAAGAATTTAACATACAGATAAGTGGTATAAACAGAATCCCAAATAGGATCATAAAAGAACCAGTCCAAGATACATCATAGTCAAAATCCCAGAAGTCCAACACAAGGACAGAATCTTAAAAGCTGTTAGAAAAAAAACAGTGAATCACTTATAAATTCATTAGAATTCAGCAGAAACCATAAATCCTTCTCAATACAAAACTTAAAGTCTAGGAGAGGTTAGAGTGAAGTGTTTCAAGCCTTAAAAGAAACAACTTCCAACCCAGCCTAATATATTCTGTAAAGCTATCTTTCAAAACTGATGGAAAAATAAGGTCTTTTCATGACAAAGAGCACCTTAAGACCACCTAACCAGCATTCCAAAAAATTCTCAAGGACACCCTGGAAAGACAGAGTGAAACAAAAAAATGCCAAAAGTATAATAGAACAAGTACAACAGGCAGGGTGAGCAGTGAAGCAAAAAGAAAAAAGGGGAATCAGCAACAGGAAATTAATGCAATGACAGAAATAAGCCAACTACTTTCAGGGATAACTTTCAATGTGAATGGTCTCTGTTCCCCAATCAAAAGACGCAGATTGGCAGACTAGATTAAGAAACAAAACCCAATGATATGTTGAATACAAGAAACACATTCAAATAAAAAAAGGCAAGAGTTGCTATCCTATTTTCAAACAAAGTGGACTTGAAGCCAAAACTGATCAGGAGCATAAGAGAACATCAGTATATATTGGTTAAGGGAACAATTCAACAGAAAAAGACAACACTTATACACATATATGCACTGAACATCAATATACCCAACTTCATAAAACAAATACTACTGGACATAAAAGAGCAGATAAACAGTAACACAATTAGAGTTGAGGAACTCAGTACTCCACTATCACAAACCAAGAGATCAACCAGACAAAAAAAAACTAACAAAGAAATATTGAGTTGAACCAAACCTTCAAACAAATGGATTTAATAGCTATCTGCAGAGTTGCACCCAACAACAGAATTCACATTCTTCTCAGCAGCATGTGAAACTTTCTCCAAAATAGACCACATACTAATGCATAAAACATGTTTAAGTAAATGCAAAAGAATCAGAATCATCCCATACATATTATCAGATCCTACTGCAAGGAAACTAGAGATCAATGGCAAAAGAAAGCACAGAATTTTCAGAATTTGCCAGGTGTGGTGGCACATGCCTGTAAAACCAGCACTCACGAGGCTAAGGCAGAAGGATCACCATGAGTTTGAGGCCAGTCTGGGCTACACAGTGATTTCAACACCAGCCTGGACTACACCGTGAGACCCTGTCTCAAAAAAAACAAAAAACAAAAAACAAAAAAAAGCACAGAATTTATGCAAACACATGGAAATTAAACAATACCCTCTTGAATGAATGGTCACAGAAGAAATCAAGGAAGAAATTAGACAGTTCCTAGAATCAAACAATAATGCCAGTGTAATATATAGAACCTATTGGACACAATGAAAAAAGTCCTAAGAGGGAGATTTACAGCTGTGAATGCTCACATAAGAAAACCAGAGCAAGCCCAAATACATAACATAACCCAATGATGCACCACAAGGTCCTAGAAAAACAAGAACAATCTAAACCCAAGGTTAGTAGAGGAAAGAAAATTATAATGATCAAAGCATAAATTAATGAAATTGAGACTAAAAAATAATAGAAAGAATCAATGATATGAAGAGCTGGTTCTTTGAAAGAATAAACAAAATAGACAAACCCTAAGCCAATCTTACCAAAAAGAAAAAAGAAAAAAAGACCCAAATCAATGCAATTACAAATGAAATCACAATAGACACTACTGAAACCCAAAGATTATTAGTAACTATTTTGAGAATCTGTATTCCAAAAAATTGTAAAATCCAGAAGAAATGGATAGATTCCTAGATATATATATGAATTACCCAAACTGAACCAAGAATATATACAAACCCTGACTAATCCTATAACAGGCATTGAAATTGAAACAGTATTATAAAAACCTACCAATTAGGGGTTCGGGATTTAGCTCAAGTGGTAGAGCACTTGCCTAGCAAGCTCAAGGCCCTGAGTTTGATCCCCAGCACCAAAAAAAGAAAAAAACAAAAAAACCCTACCAATTAAAAAAAGTCTGGGCTGGGCATAATGGTACACGCTTGTGATTCGAGCACTTGGGAGGCTGAGGCAGGAGGACAGCTGCAAGTTCAAGGTCAGCCTGAACTACATAGCAAGATCTTGTCTCAGAGGAAAAAAAAGAAGAAGAAGAAAAAAGAAAAGAAAAATCTGGGACCTGACAGATTCACTACTGAATTCTCCAAAAACTTCAGGAAAAAATGCCAATGCTCCTCAAACTCTTTAATGAAATTGAAAGGGAAAGAGTACTGCAAAACTCACTTCTAAAAGCCAGCATTACTCTGATTTCAAGACCAGACAAGGACACAACTTAAAAAGAGAACTATAGGCCAATCTCTTTAATAAACAAAGACAAAAAAGTCCTCAACAAGATAATGGTAAGCAGAATGCAATGAATCACTGAAAAGATCATTCATTATGACCAAGTAGGCTTCATCCCAGGGATGCAACAATGGCTCAACGCATGCAAATCAGTAAATGTAATTCATCACATAAGCAGAAGCAAGGACAAAAATCTCAACAGGTGTAGAAAAGCTTTTGACGAAACCCAATGCCCATTCATAAAAAAACTCTGAAGTAAAGAGGTATAGAAGGACCTAATCTCAATCTGATAAAAGCCACTTACGACAAACCTGCTGCCAACGACTTATGAAATGGGGAAAAG
>PVJO010034728.1:0-10589 GCA_004026905.1 Hystrix cristata | reverse complement strand
AGCTTTCGCAGCATTTGCCCTCTCAGCATTTCAGTGCATTTGACTTCCTTTCACACACTGTCTCTCCTAAAACAACAGGTTGGATAACTTGTACAGAGGATTCTAGTAATTTGGAGGAAGGGGAAGAACAAACAGCCAAAAAATTTCTCAGGCTTTCTGGGACAATAAAAATATGTTGTAGATAAGGAAACATTTAAACGTAGCGATGTTTCCACAGTTACAGGTACTCTACAGAAACCCACGGTAATACATCAGAGAATTCATTATCTACTTGTCTAATTGGCCAAACTTCATCGGTCACTGAAACACCACCTGAAATAGTGGGAAAAGGTAAGAATTCATAGTAATTTTAAAAATATTCTAAAATTTAACTATTTGATTACATTTATAACATTATTGTGGTAATTATTATCAAAAATAGATTAACAACAAATAGGGAAACTTTGACCTTTACATATAGACAACATCATAGTGTTAATATATACTATCTATAAAGAACTTAGAGAAGTAAATAAAAAAGGGGACTTCGGTCAGATATTGGCAAAGAACTTGTGCATTTGAAATTAAGGAGCAAGACCTGGTCTAAATACATATATACAAACTTGCCTTTTGAGAAACTGCTATGCCCTTTAAATATTTTTGATTTATTATAACACAAATCATAAACTATAAGTTACAATACTAAAGGCTTTTCTACCTATTAGGGATTAAGGGAAATAAAAAAAGACTAAAAGAAGGAAAATATTTCACATTTTTAGTATTCTTGGGAGGGTGTAAATCTGTAACTTTTTCTGGAGGCTAATTGTCAATATATATTAAAGGACAAAAATTTTCCTCCTTACTTAGTTATTCTACCATTACTGGTAGACTAATCTCAAGTAAACAACTAATATTATACACAAAACTTATTTACAATTATTACCAAGTAATCCATGTTCAACAGAATTTAAAATTAGAAATATTTTGCTATGTAAATATATATGATTGATTGAAATTGTTATTCGACCCAGTACTGTGCACTCATTATAATTCTTGTATAGAAGATAATATGAGGGGAAAGAAGCATGCAGAGTGCCACAGAACACGATGTTAAATGTAACAGCAAATTTTAGTATGAACTGGATATTTAAGTCTGTAAGATACATTTTAAGTGTTATGTGTATTTTTATATGGACCAACATGTAGAAGATATGTAACAAACATTAGCAATGACTTCTTCTGTGTAGTAGAATCTCAGATAATTTTTACTTGTTTTCTGTTGTTCGTTCTGCTTTTCTGTATTTTCAAGCTCTACAAAGTGGATATGAATCACTCAAACTTAGAAAAAAATAAAAGCAGAACTATTTAGTGGTCTAAGGTAGTTGAGTTCATAATAGAAATGCTGAAATTATTGCTTAAATTAAAACACTCTCTTGTCTACATAGGGTGTGAGAAGGAGTCTAAATCTTACATGTGGATCTTTGTCTTAATGGGTAACATGCTTCGTGGAATAGGAGAATCCCCTATATCCCCACTGGGAATTTCTTATCTTGATGACTTTGCTAAAGAAGGACAATCTTCTGTTTATTTAGGTAATCCATAGAAATGTTAAATTGAATAATAACTTTCCCAGGTCTACCCTTGAAGTGACAATGCTACTATTATCACTATTACTATTCTTTTTACCTAGAAAAAGTGATTTGGAGAAATGCATAATACTACTTTTAAAAACATGTTGGAGATGAATCATATATTCTTAAATTCTGATATATTTGTTTTATAATATTTCAGGTATTTTGAATGCAGTAGCAATAATTGGACCAATCATAGGCTTTACAATGGGATCTCTGTTTGCCAAAATGTATGTGGATGTTGGATATGTAGACCTGAGTAAGTACAATCAGAGTAGGGTACCATGATAGAATCTCTGAAGTACTTGACACCATTCTACCATGAAATTGAATTCACTCGTTCCATATTCCTTTCCATACTATTTTTCAAATTTACAAGTAGGAAAAATGCATTCCTAATCATAATAAAAATGAAATTCAGCTCCAGGTGTTCCATACAGTTACAACTAAGTATAAAATGAGAAATTTTATCAAACTTGCTTTAGGTTTCTTGATCCAAAACAAACAAATTTAAAATGCCTTTCCTTCAGAACTGACCACCCAGTCAAGTAAATTTCAAAATTCATTTGATGGCAGATTGGACACTGAAGTGCAGAGCTTAGAGTTTGCTTTGTTAAAGCTGATGTGAGGTTGCAGGGCTGACCAGTAGTTGGAGTAGTTTGAGAGTTGCACTGTGTACTTTGTTTTTTTTGGTCTGGTCCTGGCAGAGGCCTTTGCACATGGAAACATCCAAAATGAGTTGTGGAACAAATCAATAAAGGAATATCCACAGAAGTGACTTCATGACCGTCATCTATCTCAGAGCACTTTCCTTTGTAATTCTGAGAAATAGTGGACTTGGTGTGGAAATGGTGTGGGAACTTTCTGAAATTCAACCCTTCCTTCTGACAAATATACCTGCACCATATCGGTTTTCATCTTTTTCCCAACTCAGTGGAAAAAATATTCATCGTTAGCTGATATTAACACATCCAAGTGTGTCTTGGATTCCCTCTTCTTGCGTCTTCCAAGATTTAGTTCCATAAACACTTTGCCTGATCCATCCTGTATCTTCAGCTCTCCATTCTCATCTTCTCTTTGTCCTCAGGAAAAAAATACTTGTAAGTCATTCATTCCTATCTGTCTATTTGTCTGTCTATCTATCATTATTTTATTTTGATGAATAAAAAATAAATGAATTAAATATTTACATAAATAGTAACAATATACATAATTTAAAAATACAAATAAATATTATTAATGATTTATATAAAATGATTTTAAATATGTATATCTATAGAAAGTGATTATATGAATTTTTGTATCCACAAACAACTTCCTGGCTGATTTTCTGGGTTTTTTTGTTTCTGTTTAGAGCCAAGCACCTTGAAAACATAATACAAATTAAAGGTTTCCCTTTGTACCTCCCATCTCCCTCTCAACTATAATATATCTAGCTTCTGTCAGTCATGAAATAGAATCATTTTCTGCCTCATTTACTTCTAATGGATATTTTTCTATGCTTCTTAAATTGATGTTTTCAGTCCTTGCTCATTTTTTCCTTCTTAGTCTCCTAATAAACACCTAAAACTCAACGTGTGAAAATCCAGGCTCACCATCTAACCCCAAACCCACTTTATTCCATATATTCCAACTCTTGATGAGTATCCTCACATTACTTAAATCATTGGCTAAATGTGTTCAGATTTTTTTGGGAGAGTTTTTTTCTCTCCATTTTCAGTACACAGTTTTGAGGGCTGTAGGATTCTTGCTTGGCAGGATTTTTCTTTCAGCACTTTGAGTACATCACTTCAGTCTCTTCTGGCTTGTAAGAGTTCAATGGAAAAATAAGTTGAAAATTTTATGGAGTATAATTGCTTGGATCTAACCTGTTCTCGAAAAAGGCTCATTTGTTCAAAGTTTTGGAAAGTGACTGGATCAGAAGGGCTCTAGCTTCATTTGTTGATTGCTCCTCTGATGGGTTCATAATTTGTTGGCTTTACTGGGAGGTGATGGAAATACAGGAAGTAGGACCCAGGTGAGGTGCTGGATGTGACCTTGGGGTGTGACCTTGGGGGCTACATCTGATGCTCAGACTCCACCTCTCTGGCTCTCCTCCTTTTCTTCCTTCTCCACACCCTTTTGCCGTGAAGTCAAGCCTTGCCGCGAGGCCAGAGCCAGGGCGCTGAGCACAGACTGTGTGTTGCTGTGAGTCAGGTTGTTTGTTGGTGGAAGGATAGTTTATGGCTTGCTATTCTGCCGTCCTGCTACTGTCCCATAATACACTGCTGTACACTAACTGAGGCAGCTCATTTACTCTGGATATGTACAATTAACATATTACTCTTATGCATGCTTTTAAGGAAAACATGGCACAAATAAGATGGTTACATAGACCTTACATTTAGAATCCTACTTTTAAAGTTGCTTTTCCACTCATATTTGCATTGTGTGTATTTTTTGCCAGTTTCATCCTTTGTGCCGGCAACACAGTGATAAAGGCAGCTTTCTGGGGTGGGACGAAGCCCTTCTCGTGGCTCTGAGAATTTCCTGCAAACCGCTTTAAGTATTATCGCTGGTACTCTCTTGACTTCAGTGATGGCACTTTTGCAGACGATGATGAGAGTTCATGTACTTTCCACGGATTTAAAGTCATTTTCAGGGTTACATTTCCAATGTTGGCAGTTCTTTGGGGACGTCGTCAGAAAAGCCCTGTGGTTTATTTACACCAGCTCAGGCTGTGACAACCACATCATGGCTGACTGCTGGACAACAGCAGTTGTTAAATGTCATCAGACATTAGACTTGTTCCAACTTCCAAGGTGAAAAAAATGTGAAAAGAAGAAAATAGTATCTTAGAATAAAGACAACATAGTTTACTTTGGGCATCTCCAGAGAAAAACAATCATTATCAATGTTGCCCGGCACTTATTTTATTTCAAAGTGAGTTTTGACCGGCTTCTTCTAATTATTTGTTCTAGACAGTATCAGAATAACTCCCCAGGATGCTCGTTGGGTTGGTGCTTGGTGGCTCGGTTTTCTTGTGTCTGGACTACTCTCCATTATTTCTTCCATACCATTCTTTTTCCTGCCTCAAAATCCATATAAACCAGAGAAACAAAGAAGGAATCTTTCAACAACTTTGCACGCACTCAAAACAGATGAAGAAAAAGATCGAACAGATAATTTGACCAGTCACGCTCAAGATGTTACTATAGCTGGTAAGTATTTTACTTTCATAGTCTACACAGAAGCATTAATACCAATGAGAAGGGAACGTGAATATTCCAGAATAGTAATACATCCAGATAATCTGGAGTTGGCTTTCTGTGAACTAAATTTAGCTAATTATTATTCAAAAATTCCTATCAGGGTTAGTATATATTTCCTGAGCATCTAACTAACTGAGTAAAATTAGGTTTATGAGCTTTAGCCTGTCGAAAATAACCAAAGGCTAAAAAAATCTGTTCCATACAAACCAGAGTATATATTCATTTCACAATTATATAGTGTAGGACATTAGGGAGAGTGGAATGGCTATTGTATTTCATTAACTCATTTTTCGAACAGATGGTGCCAGGCACCCTACTTTGCCCTGGTGACAGAAAATTGCTTCTGTTTTCCAAGAATTTGCTTGATGCTAATATGTATAGATGCAGAGACAATTACAATGAATTGCCTCGATGACTGTGGGGTCAGGTTAAATTTAACTACTCTCAGGAATAGACGTGGAGCAAGAAGGAACTCAGGAGTGTTTTCTCAAACTCTAGGTAATTAGAGTAAAATTATTTTTTCCTGCTAATTCTACTAAAAAATTTTCTTCCCAAAGTTTTCAAAAATGAAGTAGAAGCACAGTAATAGTTAAAATATTTGGAATCATTAATGTGAATCAGGATGCCTCACTCTTTGCTAGTGCCTTCTCTTTCAAATGGAAGGTCCAGGAACCAATGGAGAACCGCTGAGAAGCAATAGTCAAGAGCATGCTCCTCGGCAGCCAGAGAAAAGTAGTTGAAATAATGAGGTGTCAACAGTAGTTCTGAGATTGGGAAAAATTGGTGAAATAGTAAAACCTAAAGCAATCTACTGTCTAAACTTTGTGCAATCTTTACAAGCTGGCATTTAATGGGATCACACATTTTCGATTATAACCCAAGTTTCCTTCCTATAAGTTCTTCAATTTACTGCCTTTATTCTTTTCTTCATTACTTTAAAGCTGGAGTTATGGTGTGTTAGAAACAGCTTGTATGGGCTCTAAAAGAGAATCATTAAGCTTTCAACTATATTAGTAGCTTGAAATTGGCCATGGCCGGAGAATTTATCACCATTTATTGCTGTGGAAATTTGGAAATCCTGCAGAGCAGGACTTGTTTCCCCAAGCATCATTTGTTAATTATTTATTATCACACTGCTGAAGTAGAAGTTTTTGAAATTTAACACCCACATTAATATAATAGCATATCAAGAAACTTCTATTTTTGTATATATGATGTTTCTGTTCTGCCATATCAAATCCAAAATTTTAGGATTTGATTTGGATTGCCTAAATTTTTAAGAACTAGGTTTGACTGTTTCAAAAAAAGGAATAGAGAGGAAATTGAAGCTGCAAAAATATGACCATTATAAACATTGGCTATATTATCAAAGTGTAAACAGTATGTAAAAAATGAGACCTTTCTAAATCAGAGAAAATGCTTCAATTACTTATTTCTCCATGCATTAGGGAGACACCATGAATCACTCTTCTGTGGAAGTTCTCATCCACCTCCAATTATTCAATAATGTGATGAATTTCTGTGCTTTATTTCTGTTAATCTAATGTCATAACTCATTTGTAATACTCAGAAATCACTGGTGGGCCTTTCTGATTTGGGAAGCCTGTGGAGAGTGCTTTAGTATTTTGGCCTAATCATCTTAAATGTTTATTCCTGCCATAATTGTCCCTACTTTTTTTTTTCTCTTTTTGCCCCTTACCCTAATGCTGTTTGCTGCCTATTAGACACAGGTGAAACTAAGTGTTAGCTAATATTAGCTGGATGTGTTGGTTTTGACCATACCTAATGGAAATCTTTAAGGATGTAAAAAGCAGGATCTTTCAACCCCTATATCATCCATCACCCAAATACCATATCTGGTTTTGTCTTGCTTCATTCTGATACTTCCCCCTGCTTTTCTATGTGGTTCCTTCCAACTTTAACTCCTCTTATAGCTGGTTGAACTGGTAATCACTGACTCAACAGCTTATTTCTGCCATGAGCAGAATTTATGAATTTATTATGTACCTGTTTGTAAACAGAGGTTGTTTTACTATTTTCCTGTCGTAATATCACTTGAAACACAATCTCATTATCCCCTGCCTTGCCTTCCTACATTTTAAGGCAGGTGATTTATAATGCTGCCAGATTTACTGAGGCAGAGAAGCTGTATACCAGGTCACAAGATATCCAAGACCTTATCCTAAGTGGGACTTCAATATTTTTTTTAACATCCGTGTTCTTATTTCTGTGAATTTTGGATTGCGCTTATAATTTATATTTCTGTTTAATAATTATTAGTATAACAATTGTATGCTGATAATTGTAAGACACACAGCATGATGGATTGACTTGTTCCTCCGGCACTTAGCATATTCCCTGGTACCCAACTGAACACCAAATCTTTGGTAAATGAACAAATAAATGAATTAGAATGTGTATATTTTATGGTGGAGTGCCAAGAATAACCAAATATTACATCCACAAAGCACATTGCAAAACATTACTTATATAGAATTTAAATAGTGTACAATTAACAGAGGAAATAAGTATTGATACATGTGTGGAAATAGTGAAGGAATATATTTTGAAAAATTGGTGGTAGAATTTCAGGTAACTCTAACTTTCTGTGTTTTGTATTTATGTAATTCCATATCTTATATAACATTAATGGTTGTTGTATTAACATATATTTGAGTTGCTTTATAATGAATATTTTTATTTTTATTATTTTAAGATTTTTTAAAGTCCATGAAATGTCTCCTTACCAACCGCCTATATACTTTGTATATGATTATGGGATTGATAAATGTCAGCAGTCTGATTGGTGCATTTACTTACTTCCTTAAGTTCCTAGAACAACAGTATGGTCGGACAGCATCTCAGGCCACCTTTTATTTGGGTAAAACGTATTTCTTACCTTTTCTGTAAGCGAGGTATAATGAGTAGCTGTATTCAAAATGGCAAATTATTTTGAATATGATTTTATATTTCAGTAAATAATTTCCATGTACTCGCTCAGACCTTATTGAATTGTCAATCATTGTTCTGCCCTGGAAGTTGCATCTTATGTTATAGGATTTCGTGAAGGAAAAGTTGCATGTTGACTAGAATATTTATACATTGTATCTATATAATTAGATTTTATAATTTAGTGCTGTGGTACTAAAACAAGTTGTTTTAAAATGCAATCAGTATAACTCTATAATTCGCGGACTTTGAAATCAGAACTGAGCTATTTACAAAAATAGGGCATTGATGCTTTAAAAAGAGAAAACATTTTAAATACACCATCAAAATATGCATGATTATAAACAAATAATCACATTTTAGAATTTTATACTACAATATCTATTTGTAATGTCAAATTGGAAATCTGTATCTTAAAGAAAACTTTTTTATATCATTCTTCCCACAACTCCATTATTGTGGAAACAGTGTAGAAACTGACTACATATTTGGTGAATTATATATTTATCAAGTGATATATAACTAGATCATAAATATGTAAGAAAAGCATGAATTGAAAATGATTTCATCGAAGTACTACACGAGGATACTGGACTATCTGGTTGAATTTAAGATAAAGTTTAACTGTCAAGGGTTAAGTTTTGACTTCCTGTAACCCAGCCAGAATTTTTTTTAGAGGAGTCCTCTTCTTTCATAACTTTAGAGGTAAATGAAATCGAAAAGTTTTAAGAGGGATCAAACATTTTAAATACATATACAGACCTGTTTACTGATCTGTATGTACGAACATAGAATAGATATTGATTCAAATTTTCAATTCTAAAGCACGGGGCAAAAATGCAGTGGGTCTCTGAATGCTGGGACTGCTCATTTTGAAAATGTAAAGGGATTTTAGATGATAGGGACAAGTCTCATAGGCAGGAAGATGGTGTATTGTTGTTATTGTTTTCCAGGATTAAAAAAATCCCTCCTAGAAATCATCTGTTCAGACACAAATATTATCTATTCATTGACTTTGTAATTAAAGAAACCAAAAGCTCATGTTTGGCAGGAAGAAATTATTTTTGTCTTTCCTGCACTGTCTCTCTTCTCCATTTTGACCTGTCACCCTTCTACTTGAGAAACATGAGTGGATGAATTGTGTTAACATACTGTGTTTGTACATAAAGGCATATCAAAAAATCTACATTTATTTAATTACAACTTTTCTCTCTTTTACTTCTAGGAGTCATAACTCTACCCAGTGTAGCAGTCGGAATGCTTTTAGGAGGATTTCTCATTAAAAAACTGAAATTAACCATAGTTGGAATTGCCAAATTTTCATTACTCATTGGATGCATTGGCCTCATATTCAGCCCAGCATTTCTCGCTCTACTCTGTGAAAGCAAATCAGTTGCTGGTTTAACTTTGACCTATGATGGGTTTGTATATAGAACTGTATCAGTTCCACAGTGTGTTAAGTATCCAACAGAAAGGCTCTGAGAAAATAGGGCAGAAACATTTTAACTAAACTTTCTTTTAGCTGAGAGAATTTCTTTTTACAAACTCACAAAATTTAAGTTTCTTGAAACCCAAAATATTGTGTGTTATTTCTTCTTTAAAGAAACTTGTAACACTAATGAGTATCTTTTATGAGAGTGCTTGCAATGAACGATGGGTGTTTTTATCTCCATTTTATAGATATGGAAAATAAGGCTTGCAAAGAGACACAGATTATATATGTAACGATGTCTTAATATAACCTGACTGATTGTCATTCAAATTTAGAGTTTTGGACTCCAAAACTTTCAGTCTTAACCACTGAACTCAAAACTCTTAGTGTTAACCCGTAATCTTGGATGGATCATGATTGTAATATAAATAATATTGTCCAAAAGTAATTGAACAACCTTTATCTACAGTCAACTTTGGTGTCTATCAATATCTCAATATGAGAACACTTCCAGACATGCTACTGAATTCTTATTTTTTGAAAATTAATATTGTTTCCTTTGGTAGGGTTTTCATTGTAAATGTTACTAAATATTTTATAAGAAATTTCGAATTAGACTTGGTGAACCTTTACTTATCCACTAATATCATATAGTATCAAATATTCTTCGTACTTCAGTCTACCCCAAATCAAAGGCCAGACTCCCTTACAGACTGACATCTAATGAATACAGCTAATGATTTACATTGAGGAAAGTTCATATTCAAGTAAAAGTCCTTGGATCTCAGTTCTGTAAACACGTGCATTAGTGCTACTTACTGTTAAGCTCTGAATTTTCCAACTCTAGGCTCTCTAAGGTGTCTATTTTAACGTTTCCATCTTCCCACATAATCTTTGTTATCTTTCTGCTTGCTCTTCATCCTGACAGTCTTTGATTATTCCCATTCGCTGCTTTTGCTTTAGCAAATCATAACACTGCATACAAGAATTTTGAATTCAGAGGAAGTGAATTTTAAAGATCACGCAGCCCAACCTTCTTATATTCCTTGGTTTATTACTTACAACCCAGAGAAATTATACTCGCCTCATCTCTCTATCCCCCACCTTTCTCTTCTGTTCCTCCACTTCTTCCTCTTCTCAATTTTTATATCCCTCTCTCATATATTTCCAGAACTAATCCAGTGAGGTCTCACACACACGTGCCGCTTTCTTCTTGCAACTCAGACTGCAACTGTGATGAAAGTCAGTGGGAACCGGTCTGTGGGGACAATGGAATAACGTACTTGTCACCTTGTCTAGCAGGATGCAAATCCAGAGGTGGCAGTGAAAAGCCTACTGTAAGTATTA
>PVJO010034727.1:0-10646 GCA_004026905.1 Hystrix cristata | reverse complement strand
AAAAAAAAATCCTACAATTAAGAAAAGCACAGGATTCAAATGATTCACTAAAACATTTTATTAGAATTTCAAGGAAGATCACATTTCAAACTTTTCCATGAAACTGGATGAGAAAGAACACTGTCAAACTTAGTCTTTGAATTTAGTATTACCCTGATACCAAAACCGGAAAAAGACTCAAGAAAAATAAAGAAAACTACCAGCCAGTTTCAGTGCTAAACATAGATGCAAAATTCCTTAACAAGAAACAGAATACAACAATTACAAACAGAATACAACAATTCATCAAAAAGATCGTACACATCATGACAAAGTTGACTTCCTTCTAGGGATGCAAGAATAATTCACCATACATAAATCAAAGAATATAATACATCACATAAACAAAAACATAGATAAAATTACATTATTTTCTCAATACACAGAGAAAACGCCCTTAACAAAATCCAGCATTCATGATAAAAACTCTGATGAAAAATATAGAAGGCCTTTGATCCAGCTATTCCCCTACTGGGGATCTTTCCAGAAGAGTTAAAATCATCATACCACAGAGATATATGCACAACCATGTTTATAGCAGTGCAGTTTGTAATAGCTAGGTCTTGGAAACAACCCAAATGCCCAACGACCAATGAATGGCTAAATAAGATGTGGCTTTTCTACGCAATGGAGTACTACACTGCCATAAAGAAGGATAAACTAGAGTCATTTGTATGTAAATGGATGTTCCTTGAGAATATACTACTAAGCAAAATAAATCAGACACTCATGAGCACACATCGAATTGTTTCTCTGATATGAGACACCATAACTGTAAATAAGGACAAAGTAGTGTAACAGATATCATATAAAAGGAAGATATTATACAAAGGAGAGGAGTACTAGAAAGAGGGAAGGGGGAAAAGCAGGAAGGGAAAAAATGGAAAGAAAGGGGAAAGCCAAATCATGGAGAATTGTAAATAAACCTGCTGTAAATAGGGATGGAGGGAACAGAAGGGAGGGGAGGGGAGGGGGGAGAACCAAGAGACACCATGTACAGGTACAAAACAAACATGTTAAATGTGATCAATATATGGACAATGTACCAATACATGTTCTTGGTTAAAAAATAAAAATAAAAACAAAAAACAAAAAAATAGAAGGCCTTTATCAAACCCACAGCCTACATTATACTAAAAGCATACAATTAGAAGCATTTTCTCTAAAATCAGGAATAAGGCCAGGTTGTTTGCTCTTACTGCTCCTGTTCAGTAATACTCAAAACTTTAACAAGAGAAGTCAGACAAGAGAAAATCATATGAATAGGAAGGGAGAACTCAAACTATCCTTGTTCACAGGTGACATGACCCTTTTCATAGAAGACTGAAAAAACTCCACTAGAAGATATTTAGAGCAATCAAATGTAGAAGAGTGGCAAAATACAAAAGCAATATGCAAAAATCAATAGCATTCCTGTGCACCAACAATAAAACCAATGAGAAAGAAATCAGGGAAACAATCTCATTCGCAGTAACGTCAAAAGAATAAAATATTAAGAATTAACCTAACCAAGGAAGTGAAAGACAAGGATAATGTAAACTATAGTACTCTGAATAAAGAAACTGAAGAGAGCATTAGAAAATAAAATGTCATCCTCTATTCATAGAGAAGCACAATCGATATTGTCAAAATTGCCATTTTACCAAAAATTATGTGCGTATTTAATTCAATTCCAATCAAAATACTACCAATGTTCTTTGAAGAACTAGAAAAATTACTCCTAAAATTAATATGTAATTAGAAGATACCCAAGAGAACCAAAGCAAACGTCAGCAACAAACAAAAAGCCTGAGTTCAAGTTATATTACAAAGCTACAGTGATAAAAACAGCATGTTATTTGCCAGGCATGGTGGCATATGCCTGTAATCCCAGCACTTGGGAGGCTGAGGCAGGAGGATCACCATGAGTTGGAGGCCAGCCTGGGCTACATAGTGAGTTCAAGTCCAACCTGAACGATATATAGCAAGACCCTGCCTCACAAAACAAAAAACAAAAACAAAAACAAAACAAAGAAACAACAACAACAACAAAAACCCCAGCATGTTATTGGCCCCAAAACAGACATAGAGGCCAATAGTATAGGATAAAAGATAGAACAGAAACTACTCCATCCAGCCTTAGCCATCTATTCTTTGACAAAGGGGCCAAAAGCATATGCTGGAGAAAACATTGCCTCTTTAACAAATAGTGCTGGGAAAACTGGCTATCCACATGCAGAAGAATGAATAGACCCATATCGCTCACTCCAAACTAAAATCGAGTAGAACGGAATCAGACAACATCACTAGTCATTCAGGAGATGCAAATCAAAACAACGTTAAGATTCCACCTCATTCCAGAAAGAACCGCCTATATGGAAAAATCAACCAATAACAAATGCTGGAGGGGCCGTGGGGAAAAAGGAACTCTCCTCCACTGTTGGTGGGAATGTAGATTGGTCTAGCCACTGTGGAAATCAATATGGAGATTCCTCAAAAAACTACAACTGGAGGTTCCATTTGACCCAGCTATTCCCCTACTGGGGATCTTCCCAGAAGAATTAAAATCGTCATACCACAAGGACATATGCACAACCATGTTCATAGCAACACAATTTGTAATAGCTAAGTCTTGGAAACAACCTAAATACCCAACAACCAATGAATGGCTAAAGAAAATGTGGTTTTTCTACACAATGGAGTACTACACTGCCATAAAAAAGGATAAACTAGAGTCATTTGTATGTAAATGAATGTTCCTTGAGAACATACTTTCAAGTGAAATAAATCAGACCCTCATGAATACACATCAAATTGTCTCTCTGATATGAGAAATCATAACTGTAAATAAGGACAAAGAGGTGCAATAGATATCATATAAAAGGAAGATAATATACAGAGGAGAGGAGAACTAGAAAGAGAGAAGGGGGAAAAGCAGAAAGGCAACAAAGGAAAGAAAAGGGAAAGGGAAAATATGGAAAATTATGAATAAACCTGTTGTAGATAGGGAGGGAGGGAACAGAGGGGAGGAGAACCAAGATGCATCATGTACAGGTACAAAATAAATGTGATGAATGTGACCATTATATGTAAAATGTACCAATACATGTTCTTGGTTTAAAATAAAATAAAAAAAGAACGGGATCAGATACCTAGATATTAAAACAGAAACATTGAAACCGTTGGAAGATTAAAAAGGTAAAACTCTTGAAGACATAGACATCAGCAAGGACACTTCCTGAATGAATCCCAATTGTACAAGAAATAATTCCAAGAATCAACAAGTAGGATTATATCAAATTAAAAAGCTTCTGCATAACAAAAGAATCAACAGAGTGAAGAGACATCTTATAGCATGGGAAGATAATTTTTCCAGGCACTTCTCTGAAGAGGACTAAAATTTTGTATATATGAAGAACTAAATAATATTAGACCCCCCAAACAAACAAAAGACACAATCTGTAAACAGGCAATTGAAATCAATAGACAGCTCTGTGAAGAGCAAGTACAAATAGCCAATACATACATGAAAAAACAGGTCGCCATTTTTGGCCATTAGACAAATGTAAATGAAAGCAGCACTGAGGTTTCATCTCTTCTTGGTAAGAATAGCTAGCATCAAGGACTCAAAGAATGACTAATGTTGGTGAGGTTGTGAGAAAAAGGGACCCTTCCACATTGTTGATGTAAAAGTAAACTAGGACAATCACTATGGAAATCAGTATGAAGACTCCTCAAATCCTAAAAACACAGTATCTATTTGACCTAGACCTATCATCATTATACCTCTTCCAGCTATCTTCCCAAATGATGTAAAGTATCCTGTTAAAGTGGTACATGCATAGCTACTTACAGTAGTGTGATTCACAGTAGCCAAACTATGGAAAAACCTTAGATGCCCATCAGTGGATGACTGGATTAAGAAAAAGTGAGATATATATATATATAATATATATATATATGAGAGTATTACTCAAACATAAAGGTAGATTTGATTCATTTGTAGGAAAATGGATGGATCTTGAGAGTACATATGCTAATTGGAAGAAATCAGACACAGAAGGATGATTAGCACACAATTTCTCTTACATGAGAAACAAAATATAAATAAAGAAAAAAGAGAGGCAATAAGAAAGAGAGGTAGAATTTTTGGAGATGGGAAAGGGGATATGGAAGAGAAAAAGGAATAAAAAATGTTCAATAAAAAATCTCTCTCTCTAACTATTAAAAATAATTTGGGTAAAATAGTCCATTAGTGTGGTAATATTTATGTTTTTAAAATCAGTGAGTCTGAATACAGTATAATTATTCTCAATAACCTATCAGTATGCCTTTAAAAAATACTGTTAATTGTGAATATGGTGTAAACAGAATTGCAAAGTGCTAAAGTACATTGTTTTCTTAAACATGAATTCCTTACTATATTAACTTCTAAGGAGTGATAAAAATGTTATTGTTATCAACCAGTACTTTCTGGTTTTTACTGTTTTTATACATTTTATTGACATATATTTTCATACACAACAATTACAATCATCTTAGAGAATTGGTACATATATATATCACATCCTAAGCCATCTTACTACCATTCCCCTGCCCTATTCTCCCCTTTCCTCCATCTCTGATTCTGTTCCCATCTCTACGAAGTGTACCTCCCTCTTTACTGTTACCTCTTTTATTTTGCTCTTCAAATTCTATGTACTTTGGGTTTCTCACGTAAGAGAAATCATGAGATACTTAACCCCCTGTATCTGATTTATTTTACTTAACATTGTGGACTGAAGATGCATCCATTTTTCTATAAATGAAACAAATTTATTTTTTATGGCAGAATAGTAGTTCATTGTGTATATATACTACATTTTCTTTATCTGTTAATTTGTTGATGGGCATATGAACTACTTCCAGAATTTAGCCATTATAAATTATGCTTCTATAAAGATGGGTATGCACATATCAACATAAAAATGTCTTTACCTCTTTGGGGAAGATGGCTTTTCTCCACTCTTAATACTGTGCTCCTGGGTCAAAGCAATACTCATGCTTGCTGGTTTTGAATTTGACTTTGGAGTGTAATGTTTACTGGGGGCTGGCACTGATATGGTTTATTTTCTCCACCCTCAGTGATCTTGTGTTCCAATTGTTCCATTTCATGAACAGTCCCTTTCCACACCCACTCCCAACCCAATTCAGTGGAATTTAGGGTTTAATGGATGTCTTAATTACTTTTCTCATTGCTGAGACAAAATACCTGACACCCTAAATTACAGAAGGAAAGGTTTATTGTAGCTTACAGTTTGTAGAGGTTTCAGTTTGTAGTTGGCTGGCTCCAAGGCAGAGTGGCCTGGCAGAGGAAAAACTGTTCATGGCAGGCAGAAAGCAGAAAAGCAGCAAATTAGTGAAGCAGCAGCAGCAAGCAGTGAGGCAGAAGACTGTCCCTTTGATCTCGTCCAGGTGACCTGCCTTTTGGGTGATGCCACCCACACACAGGGTGTGCCTTTCCATTATCCATACCCAGAACTGTGCTTTAAAAATCAGTGGACTAATTTAGTTACCATGAACCCTTAATCCCATCATCACACAATTTTGTCCCAGCATCACATGTCCTAGAACCAGTCATCTCTGAAAAACCCCACCTATGAGCACATGAGGCACTGGGGAACATCTAGATACAAGGCATAACAGTGGGAGAGAGCCCTTTGCATGAAATTCAGTAGAATTTTTGGAGAGCTGCCAGGGGCTCACACATCAGGGGCGATGCGAGAGTACCTGCTCTGGCACTTTTTGCCACATCTGGATCCCACCAGACACACCCACAGCAAACCCCTGTGATTGTCACTATCTCATAGATCCCACTCCCTCAGTGCCTACTTCTAGGTCCCTAATCAGGACTACGGACCTTTGTTCTTGTCTGTCCCTGGGGCTTACTGTTCTAACTCAGTCACTGCACTCCAAGTCATTGTCTTGCACTTTCCTTAATGCCCTGGTTTGAGGAGGCCTCTCTTGTGACTGTCTTGATTGCTCGGTTCCACGTCCCAGGGGAAGGAGAGTAAAGACAGGTCAGCACTGGGAGGTGGCTGCTAAAATGGGTGCTAACTGGCAACACAGCTGCTTCGGGTGCACTTAGTTTATTTCCTCTGGAGAATTTGGACTTTTCCCAAGAAGGTATGTTTGCCAGACCTGGGCTATAAGCAGTGCTGTTTCTTACGCTAAACATCCTTGTTACTGGATTTCATCTGATGAACTTCTCCTTCAAGTTGCCTTCCAGGCTTTGGGCTTTGTTCCTGAAATATGATGATCTCTAGAACTTGGTGAGTATCTTCTGAGCATATCATGCTGTCTTTTTTTATATTAGAGGAAAAATATTCAGTCTTCCACTATAAAGTATGATACTTTCTGCCAGTTTTTCGTACATCATTTTTGTAATATTGAAGTAGATTCCTTCTTAGTTGTTTAGTATTTACGTTTTAACATGTTTTTTCAATATATGTAACTTCTACTTTACAATGACAAACAAATATTTTTTTCTGCTCATTTTTCACTGGAACCTTTCTGTATAATTTAGAATTTAAAACAAAGCTCTTCCACTAGACTGTTAGCTGTTTTAGTTTTCATTAAGCCATCAGTGTTGAACTTTGTTAAATGTTTTCTCTGCATCAATTGAGATTATAATATTTTTTCCACTTCATTCTGTGAATATGGCACATTGAATGATTTTTATGTTGAGCCTTCCTTGCATTCTTCCATAAAGAGTTTGTTAGTATTGCATTGAAGATTTTAGTCGGTACTTTCCTTATAGTATCTTGGTTCTGGTGTTGGATAATGCTGGATTCATAGAATGACTTAAGGAGTATTCTTTCTCATTTAATTATTCAGGAAATTTTGAGACAACTTGATGTTATTCTTTACATAATTTGTAAAATTCACTGGAGAAGACATTTTGTCTTAGAGTGTTTCTTGGGAGGACTTTTGACCACTGATTAAGCTCTTGCTGGTCTTAAGTTTGTTTGAATTTTCTATTTCTTCATAGTTATATTTTGGTAAGTTTGTTTTTCTTGGAATTTGTCCATTCCTTGCAGGTTATGCAATTTCTTGTTGTTGAGCTTCTCATACACTCATCTAAAGTCTTTTTTATTTCTAATAATTTGGTAGTAGTATTTCCTCTTTTTATCTTTTTAAAGATGTGAGTCTTTTTCACATTTTTAGTTGTTTTAGCTAAAGGTTTGTCCATTTCAATGATCTTCTCAAAAATCACCTTTTGTTTTGTTGACATCTTCTATTAATTTTCTATTGTCTATTTTATTTATCTCTGTCCTAACTTTTATTATTTCCTTAATTTTGCAAGCTTTTGTTTAGTTCTTTTTCTTCTTTTTATACTTCCTAAAGGAGAAAATTTATGTTAATTAATTAAGGCTTTTTATTTTTAATGTAACTAATTGTAGCTAAAAGCACTCTTAGCAGACATTTCAATGTGTCCCATAAGTTCTGTTGTGCTGTATTTTTATATTCATTTGTTTTTAACTATATTATAATTTGCCTTTTTGATCTTCTCTTCAATCCATTTTGTTTTGGAGCACATTTTGTTTAACTTAATTTCCACAATTTAGGAAACTTTCTACTTTTTCTTTTTGTTAATTTCTGGTTTTATTGAGTTGAAGGCATAAAAGATACTTTGTATGATAGCTACCTTTTTCAATAAATGGAGATTTAACTAAATTATTTTATTTATATGTTTATTTACTTGAAATAAAATTAAGATCTGTGGCATAAAAATATGTTTTACTCTGGAAGATATCAAACATATGCATGAGCAGAGTATGTATTCTGTTATTGTTTGACAGTGTGTCCTGTATATCTTTTAAAAATATAACTGGTTTATTGTGTTGTTCAAATCTTCTATTACCTTACTTCTGTCAGATTGTTCCATCCACTATTGAGAAATGGAGTATTGAGGTCTCCACTTGTTATTCTATAACTATTTCTTTCTTCAATTATGTTGATTTTTGCATAGTATATTTTGATGTTCTGTTTTTAGTCATATGAATGTTCGTATTATATAATGCTGCATTGAACTTTTCATTAATATGCATTTCCTTTTTATATGTTATAACTTTTTTGACTTAATGCCATTATATGTGATGTTTGTATGGCCACCTTAGTCTCTTTTATTATTTTTGCATGGAATACTGTTTTTCATCTGCATTTTCCATTTGCATGGAATATAATTTTTCATCTTTTCACTTTCAACCTGCTAATGCCTTTGGGCTAAAGTAGTCTTATAATCTTGTAGACAGCATAGACTAATGACTTTTTTTTACATTGTTCCAATCTAAATTTCTATTGTAGAATTTAATTCATTCACACTTGATAGTGTTAGTGAGCCCCCTAATTCTATCACTTTGCTATTTATTTTCTATATGCTTTATAGTTTTTTTGTCCATATTTTCTGCATTGCTATCAGCTTTTATATAATTGTTTGTCGTAATGAGATATTTAAATTCTTTCTCAATTCCTTTTGTGTATATTAATCTATTTCCTTCAGGGTGACAATAAGGACTATATTTAACATCCTAAAGTTATAACACTCTAATTCAAGTTATACCAGCTTAACTTCAATAACACACTGAAACACTGTTCGTATAAAAGTTTCACCCTTACCTCTTTCAGTTGCAGATATCACAGAATTACCTCTTTATACATTATGCATTTTTAAAATTAACCTAAAAATTGTAATCCTTTCATTTTAAATTATGTAGAAAACAAGATGTAGCATTATAAAGCACTGTTACAATTTTAGCCTATTATTTTAATGCCTTAGTGTTTTAAATAATGTTTAAAAAATCGAATTACACAACATTGTTACGGTATTACTAAATTTTATAATTGTCCATGTATTTATGCTTGCTGAGATCTTGATTTCTCACCAAGAAATGGAAGGAAAAAGTGGAAACAAAGCTTTTGTAAATAAGGAGGGAGAAGGGGGGTGAGGGGAAGGGAATGGGAAAAAAAGCAGTAACAAGATATATCACATACAGGTACAAATCCCCTATGATGAGTGTTATCACTATGTACATCTAAAATGTACCATTAAAATAAAATAAATTTTAAAAATAAGTGAAATAAAATAAATTTTTTTAAAAAATGTAATGGCTAGGGATATAGCTCAGTGTTAGAATTCCCCTAGATTCGATCACCACTATGACAAAAAAGCATGAAATAACCTTATTTAGCATTGTTCGTATTGAAATATTTTAATTTCTTCTACCTCTTTTTTTCTTTTTGAGGCAGGGCTTCACTGTGTAGTCCAGGCTGGCCTTCAACTCACAGCAACACTCCTGCCTCAGCCTTCTGGGTGCTGGGATTACAACCACGTGCCACCATACCCAGCCTTCTTCTTCCTTTTCAAAGGGAAGTTTTTCTAGCTATAGAATCCTTCCTTGATAGTATTATTGGCTTATGTTTGTGATATATTCTTTTTGGAAAATGTATACATTGTATATCTTTATCCTTTCTATGAACTTACCTTCCTCTAAATACTCCCCCTTTCTCTTTTCCCTGGTTCTTTTCCTCATCTCCAAAGGGTCTGACTCCCTCTTTCTCACCATCTCTCCTTTACTTTACTCCTTATTTACATTTTGTATTTTTCATGTAAGAGAAACCACACAATATTTAATTTTCTTTTTTTTTCTTTTTTTAATTTTAAACCGAGAACATGTATTGGTACATTTTACATATAATGGTTACATTCATCACATTTATTTTGTACCTGTACATGATGCATCTTGGTTCTCCCCCCTCTTCTCCACTCCTCCTCTCTGTTCCCTCCCTCCCTATTTACAGCAGGTTCATTCATCATTTTCCATATTTTCCCTTTCCCTTTTCTTTCCTTTGTTGCCTTTCTGCTTTCCGCTTCTCTCTTTCTAGTTCTCCTCTCCTTTGTATAATATCTTCCTTTTATATGATATCTATTACACCTCTTTGTCCTTATTTACAGTTATGATTTCTCATATCAGAGAGACAATTTGATCTGTACTCATGAGTGTCTGATTTATTTCACTTAAAAGTATGTTCTCAAGGAACATCCATTTATATACGAATGACTCTAGCTTAACCTTTTTATGGCTGTGTAGTACTCCATTGTGTAGAAAAACCACATTTTCTTTAGCCATTCATTTGTTGTTGGGCATTTAGGTTGTTTCCAAGACTTAGCTATTACAAATTGTGTTGCTATGAACATGGTGGTGCATACGTTCCTATGGTATGACGATTTTAATTCTTCTGGGAAGATCCCCAGTAGGGGAATAGCTGGGTCAAATGGAACCTCCAGTTGTAGTTTTTTGAGGAATCTTCATATTGATTTCCACAGTGGCTGGACCAGTCTGCATTCCCACCAACCGTGGAGGAGGGTTCTTTTTTCCCCGCAGCCCCTCCAGCATTTGTTATTGGTTGATTTTTCCATATACGCGGTTCTTTCTGGAGTGAGGTGGAATCTTAACGTTGTTTTGATTTGCATCTCTCGGATGACTAGTGATGTTGAACATTTTTTCATATATTTATTTGCCATTTTTATTTCTTCGTCTGAGAAATGTTTATTCATTTCAGTTGCCCATTTTTGGATTGGGTCTTTA
>PVJO010034726.1:0-10618 GCA_004026905.1 Hystrix cristata | reverse complement strand
AGTCCAACCCTCCTGGTTACTTCTGGTTACTCTCCAGGAAGCAGCCACCTGCTCTGGAGCAGGTTACCTTGGGGGATTCCTTGACAGCATATAGAAACCAAGAGTGATTAAAAGAGATGCCTGGGCTGGGGATTTAGCTCAGTGGTTAGAGTGCTTGCCTTACAAGCACAAGGCCCAGAGTTCGATCCCCAGCACCAAAAAAAAAAAAAAAAAAAAAAAAAAGAGAGAGAGATGCCTATATTCTCTTTGTTGTTTTGCAGATGGGGAATTCAGTGTTGAATTCTCTTACTCCTTTGGAATGCATTCTTAACCACTGGAAATTGTTTGACCCTCACATATTGAGAAAGCTGTTCAATATTTTTTCTGCACCCTTACCTGGCCTGCCTGTCTCCTGGAGTAAGAATGGAATGCAGAGGGAAATGTTGACTGTAGTTCTGTTTTATAGCTGGAATTGTATTGTAGAAGAGAGGGAGGATAATCAAAGTTGCCTTATCTTTGGACTTTCCTTACACTGAGAGATGATCCAGATTTGTGTTTAAAGTGTAGCTGTAAGCCACAAGAAGACCAGACACCTCTGGCCCTCAAGGCACAAGCAGATGCACCTATTATTGAGCCTGAGGCTCCCCTTCTTGCACTCCAGATCCTAAGGGTGAGGTTCCCAACCAACCTTAATTGAAGCCTCTACTCAGCTGTATCCATCCCTATCCGATTTTGTTCAAGCTCCTCAGAGATAATGTCCCTTATAGGAGGTGTGTGGAGAATTTGGGGCTACTCATGTCTTTTTCTCTCAGTGATCTCAGACAGATCAAACAAGATCTGGGAAAGTTTTCAGATGAGCCTGACAAGTACATCAAGGTATTCAGGGAACTTATTCAGACCTATAAATTAGATTGGAAAGATCTAATGTTACTCTTAAATCAAACATTGACTTCTAATGAAAGACAAGCAGCATTACAAGCTGCTATTAAGGCTGGGGATTTAGCTCAGTGGTTAGCATGCTTGCCTTGCAAGTACAAACCCCTGAGTTTGATCCCTGTCAAAAAGAAAAAAAAAAAAGCTATTACATTTAGAGATAAATATATTGTTAATTTTAAAAGACCAAAAGAGAGACAAGGGAAGCAGCTGGTCCCTACTAGAGCCCAGGAAGTCCCTATATGAGAGACTTACTTGCTTTCATTGGTGTGAAAGGTTTTCTCCTTCTAATTCTTATTACGAGATCTCTGCTAATTGACCTATATAAAGTTCCGACTAGTCTATTTATAATTAAAGCCTAAAATTGTAAAAGGATTATTGTAGATCAACTTGGCCAAATACATCCGAGAGTGCACTTTAATTTAAATTTAATTATCTTGTGTACAATGCCTGTTTGTCCACCTGTCCAGTGTTAAAGCATGTTTATTCAATGGTAAACCTATAAAGCACTGATAACTGCTTCAGTTAAGAAAAATTTTTTTTGAGCTCAACAATGTATGTATGTATGTATGTATTTATTTTACCAAGAACATGTATTGGTACATTGTATACATAATGTTCACATTCATCATGGATATTTTGCACTTGTACATGATGTATCTTGGTTTTCCCCCCTTTTCCCCACCCCTCCCTTTTGTTTCCCCTCCCCTATTTACAGCAGGTTTATTTATATTTTCCCATTTTTTCCCTTTCTTCTTTCTTTCCTTTTTCCCTTCTTTCTTTCCCCCTTTCTAGTTCTCCTTTCTTTTCAATATTATCTTCATTTTATATAATCTCTATTATTTAAAACAATTTATTTTTATCTTTATTTTTTGTTTCTGTTTTGAGATTTCCATGGAAAGACCATTTATGTAGGTTTTCAGGGTAGCCAAACTTAAAATATTAACAGATGCAGACTAATAGTCTCAAAGCTTACACAGGACTTACATGGCTTACAAATAAAAGTATTAAAGTTTAATAACATAACAGTAATTGTGATTACTATATATTACTATATATGTGATGCTGTATATTGCTATATATGCAATTGCTATATATATTGCTATATATGTTTCTGTGTGTCAATTTACAGGCATGTGTTCTATTTTAGTTGGCATATAGATAAGTAGACACTCATGATATAGCCAAATATCTTTGTTCATGGGATTAATAATGAGTTAACAAGATAAAAAATAAAGGTATCTTTAAAGTTGGTAATGTATTTCCAATCCAGCTTTTTAACTAACTGAGATAATGAAGGTTGTTTTTATAAATACAATACCTATCATTTTCTGTGTATGATAACTTGAGAGTCTTTCATTGGTAAAGATAACTAAATGGGGACCACTTAGGTTTGAGAAAACTACTGGACAAGACTCCCTTTGGTGAATAAAGGAGCAGCTGCTTGGAAAACATTCCAGTCTTTGTTCACTAATGGGACCCCCAGTAATCTCCATAGCCTTATGGGAGACACACCCCAATAAATATTGCTAAATATGCTATCGTAATATGTTTACATTTGTTGCCAGGAATCTGTCCATTTCTTCAGTGTTTTCCATCTTGTTTGAATATAGGCTCTTAAAATAGGTAAGAATGATCTTCTAGATTTCTGCAGGGTCAGTTGTAACTTCACTCTTTGCATTTTTAATTCCATGGATTTGAGTCTTTTTATTCCTTTTTTGATAAGATTGGGTAGGGGCTTGTCGATTTCATTTAATCTTTCAAAGAACCAACCATTTGATTCATTGATTCTTTGTATTGTTTTCTTAGTCTCAATTGCATTATTTTCAGCTCTAATCTTTATAATTTCCTCTCTCATCAACAACAGAGTGGGGAGACAGTTCACAGAATGGGAAAAAATTGTTGCCAGCTGTTCCTCAGACAAAGGTCTAACATCTAGAATATATAAAGAACTCAAAAAAATCAGCCCCTCCCCACAATTTAGGGACCCAATCCAAAAATGGAAATCTGAAATGAACAGATACCTCTCAGATGAAGATGTACAAATGGCAAATAAATATATGAAAAAGTGTTCAACATCACTGGTGATTCCAGAGATGCAAATTAAAACAATGCTAAGATTCCATCTCACTCCAGAAAGAGCAGCTATTATCAAGAAATCAACCAATAACAAATGCTGGTGGGGCTGTGCGGAAAAAGGAACCTTCCTCCACTGTTGGTGGGAGTGTAGGCTGGTCCAACTATTGTGGAAATCAGTGTGGAGGTTCCTCAAAAAACTACAATTAGAGTTTCCATTTGACCCAGTCATTCCTCTTCTTGGTATCTTCCCAGAAGAATTAAAAGCATTGTACCACAGCAGTATATGCACAACCATGTTTATAGCAACACAATTTGTAATACCCAAGTCTTAGAAACAACCCAAATGCCCAGCAACTGATGAATAAAAATGTGGTTTTTAAAAAAATGTAATGCAGTCACTCCGCTGTAAAAAAAGAACAAATTTGAAAGATTTATAGGTAAATGGATACACCTTGAGAACATACTCTTAAATGAAATAAATCAGACACACATGAATACATAGCACATTGTTTCTCTGGTATGAGAAACCATAAGTGTAAATAAGGACAAAAGATATAATAGATATTGTGAAAAAGAAAGAAAACTTTCAAATGGGAAAGAGAACTAGGGAGGGTGGAGGGGGAAAGGAAAGAAGGGAAAAAGAAAATTAAAAAAGAAGAAAAAATGGAAAAATGTAAATAAAGCTGTTGTAAACAGAGGAAGAAGAGTTAAAGATAGTAGTGGAGAAGGAGAAAATAAACCATGTACAAGTACAAATGAACTATGATGAATGTGATGTTTATGTATATCTAAATATACCAATAATTCTTCTTGGTTAAAAACAAAAGAACTAAAGAAAGCAGTTTAGAAAAATAAAATCAAAGTAGGGCAAAGACCTAGATATTAAAACAGAAAAATATAATCTGCTAGAATATAAAGTAGATAATACTCTTGAAACATAGACACGGCCAAGGACTTTCTAAATAGAATACAAATTGCTTAAGAAATAACACCAACAATCAACACATAATATTATCTCAAATTACAATGCTGCTGTACAACAAACCAACAACCAACACAAGGAAAATATAACCTATAAAATAAGAAAAAATTTTGCCAACTACAACTTGGACAGAGAACTAATATCTATAAGATGTAAAGAACTCAAAACAGGCCTCTCAAAATAAAAGACCTAACCAAAAAATGTGAAATTCAAGTGAATAGACATTTCTCAAAGAAAGAAGTGGCCAATATGTAGAGTATCTTTGACCATTAGAGAAATGCAAATCAAAGGAACACTGAGATTCAGTCTTACTGCAGATAGAATGGCTATCATCAAGGACCCCCCAAAAAACTGCTGGCAAGATTGTGTGGGAAAAGAGGCACATCTACATTTTTGGTAGGAATGTAAACTTGTACAACCACTATGGAAATCTGTATGAAGATTCCTCAAAGCACTAGAAATAGAAATTCCATCCCACCAACTCTACCTGTTCTGAGTATCTTTGTAAAAGAATTACATTTTTTGGTCATGATATTACAGTGATACATGCATACCCATGTTTATAGCAGCATGACTCATAAGTACTAAATCTTGTAATTAGCCTGTATATTTTTCAACAGATGACTATCTAAAGAAAATCTGGTATATGTATGCCATAAAGAAGGATAAGCTTGAGTAATTTTTAGAGAAATGGATGTACCTGGAGACCATATTAGTAAGTGAAAGAAATCAGACACAGATGGTTAAATATTGCATGGTTTCTTTTATATAAATAACAATGTATAAATAACTTAAAAAGCAAAATAAAAGATGCGATCTAGGGTGGAGGGAGGGGGGAAGAAGGAGAGGGAGGAAAAGGCGAGGGGAAGATGAAGCAAAGGGGATTGTGATGTGATATCCATGTGTACCAACTCCCTACAATGAATGTATTCATTATGTATTACAAACACGTACTGTAAAATATTGAAAAGACAAATGATATAGTCGAGCCCTTAGCTAGACTAGGAAAATAATTAGACAGTAATAAAACCAGAGATGAAAAGGGGGATATTACAAGTGACACCATAGAAATATAAAAGACCATTATATATTATTATGAAAAACTATATGGTGACAAATTTAGTTATAATGTAGAAATGGATAAAATTCCTAGATATATACATCTTGGTAAGACTGAATCATGAAATAATAGTAAGAATAAAAAAAATAAGGAACAAGATTGAATCAGTAATAAAAACATTCCTATCTAATAAATGTCCATACTAGATGGCTTTCCTGCTGAATTCTACCAAACATTTAAAGAACTTATAACCATTCTCTTTAAATTATTCCCCCAAAATAGAATTGGTAGGAATTCTCCTAATCATATTTCCTAAGACCAGTATTACCCTTATACCAAAACAACATAAAGACATATCAAAAACAAGAAAAAAAAGCTGTAGGCCAATATTCCTAGTGAACATATGGGCAAAAGTCCTCAACAAATTACTAGTGAACTGAATTCAACAGTATGATTATTTAACATTATCAAGTGGAATTCATCTCAAGTTTGTAAGGATGGTTCAAGATACCCAAATCAGTAAAGGTCATACACCACATCAACAGAACCAAAGACAAAAATCGCATGACTATCTTAGTAGAATGCAGAAGCCTTCAGTACAATCCAACATCTGTGCAAGAAAAGCTTGGGGGAATCTAGATCTAGAAGCATCTTACCTCAACATAATAAAGGCTACATACAACAAACCCAAACTTAACATCATACTAAGTGAGGAAAAATCTAAAATCTTTCCTCTAAAATTCAAAATGAGATAAGGGTGTCCACTTTCACCACTCCAATTCAGTACTTGAAATTTTAGTCATAACAATTAGGCAAGACAACAAAATAAAAGTGATATAAATAGGAAAGAAAGAAGTCAAATTATCCCTATTTTCAGGTGTTATGATTATTTACTTAGAAGACCCTAAATTCTCCACTAGAAGACTTTTAGATCTAATGAACAAAGCAACATGGCAGGAAACAAATCAGTATACCAGAAACAATAACAAATACACACCAATAACCAACCAATAAATACACACTGATACACACAATACAAACCAATACACACTAATACACACAATACAAACCAATACACACCAATAACAAACTGGCAGAGAAAAAAATTCAGGAAAACAATTCAATTCACAGTATCTTCAATTAAAAATACCTGGAAATAAATCTGCTTCAGGAGGTAGATGACTTCTAAAATAAAAATTACAAATTACTAAAGAAAGAAATTGAAGACACTATATAGAATATGAAAAGTTCTTCCATATTCATTAATGGGCACAATATTGTTAAAATGGCCATATTGTCAAAGCCAATGTACAGATTAGAATCCCCATCGAAATAGTAATGGCTATCTGATTTTGAAAAAGGTGTCAAAAAGATACACTGGAGAAAAGAAAGTAATTTTAACAAATGGTGCTGGGAAAACTGCATATTCACTTGTAGAATATTGAAGCCAGATCTCCATCTCTTACCATGTATAAAAATCAGTGAAAGTGGATCAAAGGCCTAAACACAAGATCAGAATCTTTGAAAATGCTAGAAGAAACATAACAGAAGCACTTCTAGACAAAGGCATAAGCAACGACTTACAGAATAAGACTAAAGTAAAGTAACATGGGAAATAATAGCAAGAGTCAACAAATGGGATTGCTTAAAATTAAAAAAATCTTGTGTACAACAAAGGAAGAAATTAACTGGGTGAAGATACAACCTACAGATTGGGGCAAAACTTTGCCACCTATTCTTCTTCTTCTTTTTTTTTTTTTCACTTTTTTACATTTTGTTACCTACTACAGTATGGACCCTTGAGCTGCCTCATTGTCTCCCTTCCCATTCCCCCAATCATGGGGTCTGGCCTTCCCAGGAGCCCCTGCCTTCCTGGCCTGGGCCCACTAGAACTCCTGCTGCAGCTGAGCAAGGATCTCCCTCTGCTCCTCTGCCGCTCGAGATCCCGGAGCTGGGATCTGTATCCCTTAATTTCAGCCGTGATATAATCCAGCCTCTTCCTCACTGTGGCTTGAGATTCCCCCAACTCCTGTTTGACCAGCACCGTACCCAGCAGTTTAAAGAACACGTTTGACCCATCCAGCAGGGTCAGTTCCCCCTTCACGATATTATTTTCCATTAGTTGTGCCTCAAGCTTCTGCCTGCCAGACATGGATTTACTCAAGTCCTTCTGTAGCTGTTGATATTTCTCTACTTCTCCCTGCAGCTTCTTTTGGATCAGTTCAGTCATGGTGAGGATGAAAGCCTGTGGGGAGGAGGGGGCACTGGGTCTCAAGCCCTGGCAGGTATCCTTAGCTCACCATTCTGGCCTGGCCTGCGGAAATGACAAAACCCCAAGGTGCACAGCAGCCTCTCCACCTCCCGGATATCAACTCTATCCTGGCCCCAGGAGTGGAGGATGAAACGGGATCTCCACTCGCTCAACAGAAATCCTAACCTACTCACATTTCCCCCTCAGTATTAATCTGCCACCTACTTTTATGACAGAGGATTAATATCTAGATATATAAAGAACTAAAAAAAGTAACTCCCCCTGAAAACCAACCCAATTAATAGAAAAATGAACAGACATTCTCAAAATAATGAGTACAAATGGCCAATAAATATATGAAAAAACGCTCAACATTTTTAGCTATCAGAAAAATGCAAATTAAAAGTACATTAAAATTCCATGTCGCCCCAGTCAGAATGATTGTCATCAGGAATACAATAAACAATAAAGAAATACTGACAAGGATGCAGGGGAGAAGGTCCCCTTATACACTATTTGTGGGAATGTAAATTTGTGCAGTCACTATGGAAATCAGTACGCAGTTTCCTCAAAAAAACTAAAAATTAAACTATCATTTAATCCAGCTATACCAATTCTCAGTATATACTTAAGAGAATTGAGCATACTATAGAGATACCTGCATACTCATTTTATTGCAGTCCTATTCACAATATCTAAGGTATCAAATTAGCCTGGGTGCCAGTCAAAGACAAATGGATAGAGAAAATGTATGTACACACAATGGAGTATTAGCCATTAAGAAAAACAAAATCATATCATTTGCAGGAAAAGGGATGGAACTGAAGACCACCATGTTAAGTGAAATAAGCCAGCCTCAGAAAAACAAATATCATATATTTTTTTTCACATGTGGGATCTAGAAATAATAGACAACATGAAAGTAGAAAGACTATCCAAGTAGAGGAAGGGTATTGATGGAAAAGGGAATGGCAAGAAGTAGAAAAGATCAAAGTATGTTATATGCCTGCATGAATATGCCAAAATAGAACATATTATTCTGTATAACTAATATACATGAGCAAAAAAATTCCAAGCTCTGGGACTGATGGGTTAAAGGATATGGGTATTTGTAATTTTGACAGATTGTGCTCCATGCATTTCCGATTTACATTTCAAAAAAGAAATTCAAGGGAGTCCCTCACCCTCATCTCGCTGTGTTATTAAAACTTTTGATTTTTGAAAGCTAAATAAGGAACTCATAAAAACTCAAGAATTCCATGAAAGCATGGTGGCACACACTTGTAATTGTAACACTGTCAGAGGCTGAAGCAAGAGGATTGTAAGTTCAAACCTGCCAGGGCAACTTAGCAACTAAAGACCCTGTCTCAAAATTTAAAAATAATATGAAAAAGGGCCGGGAATGCAGCTTAATGTGAAGGCCCTGTGTTCAATCCCTGGTAACACACACACAGACACACACAGACACACACACACAAACAACAACAACAAGAGTGATCTAAATATAAAGAATGTAAAATATAAACATTGGAATAGAAATAAAAATTGAATGCAGAAAATGATACAGAAAAATCAATGAAAAGAATTGGATCTTTGAATAGTCAACAAAATTACAAAAACTTTTTCTATACTCCCCGAGAAACAATAACATAGATTATCAAATTAAGACTATCACGTGAAACAGTCATGTGGATAATAACTGAAGAGTAAACAAATAGCAAGACCAAGTGTGCAAAAATATGCCAGCTCATTCCATTCACTGAAGGCACTGGATATTGTGGGGTAATTTTAACCATGACCATGGCCAAAATAATTTGTGCTGTGCCCAAATTGTTGGCCTACAGAATACAGGATATATAAAATGGTTGTTGTTTTAAGCATCTAAATTTTTTTCAGTCGTTTGTTATATGTCAGTAAATAATTGAAACACAGCCTATTATTTATGCTTAATATTACTGTGCATTATTGACTTATTGACTAACTTAAAGTGATACCTTCACCACTTTCCAGGTAATGCAAGGACTTTAGAACATTTTATCTCCACTTTCTCCCTTTCCACCTCTTAATGCTATTGTGTTTGTTATATAAGTGAGCCAAAGATGGCTTCTGTGTATTGGTTGTATGCTGTTTACTTACTCAGAGCAGGTTAGAATAATTAGTTAAAGCTAGCTGGTGCCATATTCAAATTTTCATATCTCCAATTAGTTCAAATATAGCCCAAATAAACAGATTTTTAGTCATTTAGAGACTAGCTTTTTTACACACTCTGTTAAACTGCACACAACATCTGCTTTCTCTCTGTACAACAAACCCTGGGGCTAGAAGACCCCAAGCCACTACTGCCCTTTAAAGCTCTCCCATCCCCCATCATGCTTCTGTGGAACATCACCTAAATATATAAGTATACTCTCTCTCCTCTTTCCCTAGGAGTTCCCCTTACTCCTTACTTTTCTGGTTGGTTCCCTTCCCCTCCCCTGGACACAAAGCCTCTGAAGGTCTTAAACTGGGAGACACTTCCCACCTCAAACCTCCACTCTCCACACTCTACATGAAAATCTGCATTACCCACATAAAGCACAGTGTGTGCTACTGCCACCTTGTGGTCATATCTTTTTCCCTAAACAGCTCTGAAATTCCTGAAAATTCACTACAAGTCCCTGTACAGGGAAGGAAGAATTTTGGTGATGATATGAGCTCCACAAGGTCAGTAGAAAAATCTCACAGCAAAATGATCCTCGAAAACCTTAAGTGGTTGAGATTCAAAATTTGGAATGTCTTTGTATCAGTATGACATGCACACTGTTTTGTCTTTCCCTCTGTATATCTGTTTTTTTTTTTTTTAATTTGTCTTACGTTTTTTTTTTTTTTGGTTTTTTTTTTTAATTTTGGCTTTTTTAATTTTAAACCAAGAACATGTATTGGTACATTCTACATACAATGGTCACATTCATTACAATTATTCTGTACATATACATGATGCATCTTGGTTCTCCCCCCTGTCCCCCGCCCCTCCCCTCTGCTCCCTCCCTCTCTATTTACAGCAGGTTTATTCATCATTTTCCATATTTTCCCTTTCCCTTTTCTTTCCTTTGTTGCCTTTCTGCTTTCTGCCTTCTTTCTTTCTAGTACTCCTCACCTTTGTATATTATCTTCCTTTTATATAATATCTATTACACCTCTTTGTCCTTATTTACAGTTATGGTTTCTCATATCAGAGAAACAATTCGATGTGTACTCATGAGTGTCTGATTTATTTCACTTAAAAGTATGTTCTCAAGGAACATCCATTTATATACGAATGACTCTAGTTTATCCTTTTTAATGGCAATGTAGT
>PVJO010034725.1:0-10656 GCA_004026905.1 Hystrix cristata | reverse complement strand
GAAAGAGAGGGGAAAGGGAAAATATGGAAAATGATGAATGAACCTGCTGTAAATAGGGAGGGAGGGAGGAGAGGGAAGGGGCGGGGGAGAGGGGGGAGAACCAAGATGCACCATGTATAGGTACAGAATAAATGTAATGAATGTGACCATTGTATGTAGAATGTACCAATACATGTTCTTGGTTTAAAATAAAAAAAAAAAGAATCATTTATGGGAGTTATTTTTGGAAATGTCTCCTCCCATTCTCTTTGTTTCCTCAAGCTCATTAATATTTTCTCCTATGTGTTATTATAAAAGTTTTGTTATTTTTGCCTTTACTATTTAGATTTTCAAAACCCACAAGTGATTTTTGTGTATTATGTGAGAGTCAAGAATTATTATTTTCCCCACATTGAGATCCGAGTGACATGGCACCTTTTATTGAAAAGATTGTTCTTTCCCACATTTCCCTAAGTGTCACTTTTGTTAAAATCCACCTGTCCATATCAGTGTACCTCTGCTTTTGGACTCTGTTTTGTTTAATTGGAATATTTTTTCTAATAGTGTGAACTCTTTAACTTTATTTTCAAAATCATCTTGGGTTTTTGTAGGATTATATATTTACATATACATTTCACTATGAGCTTTTCAATTTTCACAATATAAAAACTCAGCTGGGCTTTCCATCTGGATTGCATTGGATGAATATATCAGTTTAGAAGGAAATATTATCTCCATAATATTTTGTTTCGAAATTCATGAGGCTGCGTCTTTTTTGTTTATATTTTTAATATTTTCTCTCGGTTTTCTGTGAGGTATTGAACATATTCTATTTGGCTAATGCCTAAGTATTCTTTATGCTTTTTATAACTATTGCTTAAAAAATGCATTGCTACTTCTTTCTGGTATATAACAACAAAACATTTACATACTGACTTAATTGAGTAACATTGCTAGATTAACTAAGAGGTTTTCTGTGGGGTATGTTTGGATTTGTCAGATAAGTAACTATTGTCTATGACTAATCAGAACTGTATTTATTTTTTCATTTCCTATACTTTGGTGGTTCTTTTACTTAATGCATACCCTGGGACATAAATTACAATGTAATTTATTGCTTATTGGCATTTGGGTATTAATGGCAAATTTGTTTTTGTTAGTACATATTTCCAGTACATAATGTTTAAATTTCTTGTGTGGAGTTGGTGCATGTACATAGCAGAAAAGTTATACTACTGGGTACCTTGTCATGTTCCTGATCTTAGGTGGCAAGTTTTCAGTATTTTACCATTAACTATGACTTTAGTTATCAAATTAAGAACATCAAATTAAAGTAGTACTATTCTACTTCTAGTTTTCTAGAAGTTTTTTTTTTTTTTTTTTGAGACGGATCTCACTATGTAGTTTAGACTGACCTTGAACTCACAGTGTAGACCAGGCGGGCCTTGAACTTGTGGTGATCCTCCTGCCTCAGCCTCCTGAGTACTGGAATTACAGGCCTATGCGCCTGAGAGCTAGAAGTTTTATAATACATTTCAAGTGGCTTTCTGACCCCTATTGCAAAGATTATGTTTTTTCTTTTATTCTTCTAGCTGATAAATTGTGTTGTTTTGTTTTTCTAATGTGGGAACAATCTTGCATTCCTGGAATAAATTCAACCTGACTGGTGTATTACCTTGTTTATATAAGATTTACTGCAATCAGTTTTGTGACTATGTCCATGATGGCTATTAGTCCACAATTCACTTTTCTGGCAATACCCATCTCATGTTTTAATAAGAAAGTTAGTGTAGCCTCATTACACAAATCGGGGCATATTCTCTCTTTATTTTGGCTGTTTAAAACTTTTGCCCTGTCTTTCTTTAAATCATCAAATGCTTGAGATGAAAATGGCCCAGGATGTTGAGTTCACTTTTCTGTGCTTCCAATCTCTCAGCAATGTGGTTCCTTGAATTCTTGCTGGCTTGGTAGTTCTCTAATATCTTCAACAAAGATGTTTTCTGTTTTATTCATCTTTTAAAGATTTTCTTGATGAGAAGTTCGTTTTGCTACAGACTCACACATCGTAGTTGGAAGGGGAAGCTTCTCCCTCTTTTTTATGTTTTCGTGGTATTGGGCATTGGACCTAGGGCCTTTGCACTGAGCTGTATTCCTACCCTTTTAAAATTTTGTTCTTGTTAATACATGTTTGCAGTACATGATGTTTAAATATCTTATATGGAGTTGGTACATGTATATAACACATCTTAAATCCTTTTTTCATCCCCTTTCCTTCCCTTCTTTTCTCCTCCCTCCATCCCTTAATTCCCTTCCCATTCAAGAAAGATCTATCTCTGTACTTCCTGTTATCTCTCTTTTAGTTTGCTCTTTATTTATATTATGGGTTTCTCATATAAAAGAAACCATGCAGTATTTAATCTTCTTTGTCTGATTTATTTCACTTAATGTCATGGTCTGAAAGTACATCTATTTTGCACTGGGTGAACTGTACAGTATGTGAACTATATTTCAATAAAACTGTTAAAAAAGTACATCTATTTTCCTATGAATGACTCAAGTTTGTCTTTCTTTATGGCAGAGTAGTACTTCATTGTGTGTAAATACCACATAAAGGATGATTCCAAGATTCAGCTATCATGTCCTAAGCATAGGTATGCATGCATCACTGTGAGACGATGTCTTTAACTCTTTTAGGAAGATACCTAAAAAGCTGTAGATCCCTAAAAACAGGGAGAAATTTCCCCTTCCAACTTTGGTATGTGAGTCTGTAGCAAAAAGAATTGCTCATCAAGAAAATCTTAAAAAGATGAATAAAACAGAAAACATCTTTGTTGAAGATATTAGAGGACTTACCTGATTTCCCTACTGATGGACTCTTCATAGTGATTTCCATAGTCGTTGTACTAGTTTACATTCCTACCAAAATATAGAAGGGTTCCTTTAGCCCTGCAGCCTCTCCAGTATTAATGTTTTTATTTGGAGACAGTTTCACTAAATTGCTAGTTGCCCAGGCTGGGCTCCAATTTGAAATCCTCTTGCCTCATCCTCCCAGAGCAGTAGATTATAGGCATGTGCCCCAACGCCCGCCTCCTTTTTCTCATTTTTAACCCCATCGCTTCGATTTGTATCTTTCACAATGAACAGGTAGACCAAAAGTTTTTCGGCTTGTATGTTACAAGTATTCATTAGAGACTTTTGGGTTGCTGTCTGTGTTCACCTTCTAATGCTTGAATGATTCAGGAATGAAGAGGAGTATTTACTAAGAAAAATGACCTGTCAGTTTGACGGTGCTCTTTTCAGACTGGGTGCCTCTCCAAGCAAGTTCTGCACAGTTCATTACCCATTTGTTGCCCTAACTTCATCTCCTAAGAGTTGCTTTCCATGATGCTAGTCTGTAGGGGCTTCTGCTTGTGGGTATGTTCAAGATTTAGTTGTAGAAGTTTTGGGAAGGTTAAGAAATGAGTTCTTACTGGTTTCACTGGTAATGAATGCTCATTCACATTTTGGTGGAGGGTCTTCCGTACATGCTCTGGAGGGAGTTCTGTGGGTTAAAAACTGATAAGTGTTAAACCCAGCAACAACACAGGCACACACACACACACCCTCAGTAATTATGAAAGATTAAAACTTTTTAACAAAATAATAATTTTACAGTTAAAAATATTTTAGTAACTTCCAGTGATAAAATTGCATGGTAAATAAAATAAATCTTTAGTAGGTTTGCTGTTCAAATTCTGGATGGTAGATACGACTGACTCTAAATTGTGGTCAGCATCAAACTTATTTATTCACTTATGATGTTTTTGAGACAGGGTCTTGCTATGTAGTTCAGACTGTCCTTGAACTTGATATATAGCCCGAGCTGGCCTTGAACTCATGCAATCCTCCTTCCTTAATCTTCCAAGAGCTGAGATTACAGGCATGCACCACCATGCCCATAGGAAACTTTCAGTCTTTTATCAAAATAATTCCTAAGATTTGGTGGTGATGATAATAATAGTAATCTAAATTCATATACCTGGGGGTTGGGGGTTTAGCTCAGTGGTTAGAGTGCTTGCCTTGCAAGCACAAGGCCCTGAGTTCGATCCCCAGCACCAAAAAAAAAAAAAGAAAAAAAAAGAAAATAATTTTCATAAGCAAAACATATGTTCTCTCTTCATATCAGAGTTTATTACAACAGGACAAAAATTTAATTCATATTATTTGTTTTGCATTTGAGAAATTGGTGTGGTATAGTTGTGAATCCATTGTCCAGGATGAGTGAATAAGACTTTTGGATCTTAAACTCAGGTGTCTCTTAGTATTACAGTTCTTCCCTAAAAGACTAACACTAGAAATACTCAGAACTGACATGAGTTTAAAGCATGACTCTGGTAATTATCAGCCACGTAATTTTAAAAATGTAAGTAATAACATCAGCAGAGACATTCTGCTATAATGATGAATACAGTAGTGTGTGTGAAAGTGCTTAATACAATGCTCGGTGCATAGTAGGGAATCAACATAATGTTTACTTCTTTTTTTCTTTTTTTGAGAGGGTCTTGCTGTGTAGTTCAGGCTGACCTTGAAATCATTATGTACCCCAGGCTGGCCTTGATTTTGCAGTGATCCTGCCTCAGCTTCCTGAGTGCTGGAATTATAGGCATATACCACCATGTCTGGCCGTATTTTCTTATTTTCTGTCTCAGGAGAAGAAGCATTTTCTGCTTGTGTGTGTACTGACCCCTTTGCTCATGGTCTAGATCCTATTCTTTCCTTAGACTATCTATGATCACTTCTCCAAGAGTCTTACACTCTGTGTGTTAGTCAGCTTTCCTGTACTGTAACAAATACTTGAGATAATAAGCTTATAAAGAGAAAAGGTTATTTTGGTTCATGGTTTTGGAGGTTTCAGTCCATGATTGATTGGTCCTGTTGCTTTTGGGCCTGTGGTGAGCACATCATCATGGCAATGCATAGCAAAACCATTTTCCTCATGGCTAGGAGGCAAAAGAGATAGAGCAAGAGACCAGTCTCCCACAGTCCCCTTCCAGGGCACTGAGTATGTGACTCAGTGACCTAAAAACTCCTGTTAAGCCTCACCTCTTAAAGATTTCACCACTTCCCAAAAGTGCCAAAGTGTGGGCCAAGCCTTTAATACATTTTGGAGGATATTCCACATCCCAACTATATCACTCTACACATATGATTTACCAGTTTCAGCCTCTCCAGCCACTAACAATTATCTCTTTTGTCTAAAACAAAGTTTCTTCCACCCATCCTCTAGCTCTCCTCCATTGTCACTATATTTTCCCAGCTTCTATTGATCGTCTTTGAAGGAGAACAGTCTTTATTTCTTGTCTTCATTTTTGCCTGCTATTTTCTTGACTACCTGGTGTAAGACAATTTTGACCTGGGCTGTTCACCTGGAATCCAGGAACCATCAAGCATGCCTTCGTCTCCCTCCCACTTGACCCTACCAGGCCAGGTCCAGTCCATTTCCACACTATTGCTAGGTACCATTTAACTCCATCTTCAACTCTGTGTATCATTCTCGATTTTGCTCTTGTTGATTCCAATATTAACCATAGTTAATGGAACAAACATGAGTTTAAAATTTAGTCACTGTTGCTCTCCATCCCAGGCTATCACTTTTTTGATGTGGCGGGGATGATTTGCTTAACCATGCTGTTTCAGTGTATGTGCTTGGTCTGGAAGATAGGAGCAGTAAAAACTACTACCCACACTTGTTGTGAGGAGTAAATGATAAGACCATGAATCACTTATGGCTTTTAGGTACAAAGTAGGGAGTTATATCTTCTGTTGCTTGTCTTTTAAAAATTATTATTTTAACATCACAAATTTATTGGTTAAAGTTTAATTTTTATATATATATATATATATATATAGTGTGCAATGATCAAATCAGGGTAGTTTACATTTTCATCTCACTAAACATTGCATTTGTGATTAACATGTATCAATTTATGAAGTATAGTGTGATATTTCAGTATACCTATAATATCTACTGATCATATTGGGGTAATTAGCATTTTTGTCTTCTAATCATTATTTTGGGGAAATTTTGAGCTCTCCTTTTCTAATTATTCATAACATATACAATAAGTTATTGTGAACTATAGTCACCCCACTGTGCTATAGAACACTAAAATTTATTGCTTCTTTTAATTGTGTTTTTGTACCTGTTATTTAACCCCCATCTACTCCATCCCTACCCTTTCCAACTTACTAAATTAGCATTCTACATTCAGATCCATTTTTTAGCATCCATATATATGGAGAAAGCATGCAGTATTTGACTTTCTATGTCTGACATTTCACTTCACATAATATCTTCCATTCTATCCATTTTGCTACAAATGATAGAACACCATCTTTTTTATGACTAAATAGTATTCTGCTGTGTATATAGACACCACAGCTTTGTTTCCTTTCATCTGTTGATGAGCATTTAGTTTGATTTCTTATCTTTGTTATTGTGATAAGTGTTGCAATAAATGTGACCTTCAGTTATCCCTCTGATAGTCCACAGTGACTACATTAATACCTTTACTTCCCACGCTTGCTAGCACTTGTTATTGTTTTTCTGCTTTTAAAATAGTCATTTTCACTGGGATGAGAAGCTTTCTTTCTGTGCTTTGGATTTATTACTTGTTTTTATTTATTGTGGGTCATTCTCTTCACTGACCACAATGTGATCTTTCTAAAACATTTCAACCCACCTTAAAATCCTTGTTAGCATTCAAAGAAAATTCAAAACACATATCTAATATCAAAGCGTTTTATGAACTGGACTTGTCACTCGAGTTTGACTTTTCTTCTATATCTTTTATTTCTCACCATATATCTAAGTCTCATTCAACAGCTGTGGTTACTCAGATTAAGCTTCTCTGCTCTTATGTGTGTAAATCTGTCTTCCTAGAATGCACTTACCTTGCCAATCTTTCCCCCGGTACCTTGGCTTACCCACATTCTAAGAATTAATTCAAACATCATCTTGAGAAAAGCTTAATATGGAAGACAGAGAAGTTTCAATATTACCGAATTTCTTGAGGAAATAAATACAGTGCAATAGAATGCATAATAAAAATGTCATTTAAGAAAAGTTTGCTGAAATTAAAGGAAGTGTGGATCATGTACATATTGAAAGGACACATCACAGACATGGAAACATTGAGCAGAATGGTCAGTACTAGATATAGTCTAGTGCCATTAGATGTTAATGACAAAATGATGCTTTGAGCATTCAAGCAACAACACCAAGACATGTTTTAAGGAAAAGAAATAAGATTGGCATTAGATTTCTTTTTTGTTATTGTTTTGTTAACAGCAATTTATTTTTAGTTCAAGAAACAGTTCATTTTTTCATTTTGTGAGGCTGGGATCAATCACGACAGCAACACCACCTTACGAGCCCTCCTCTACCTCATGACCTTCTTGTGCCTCTTCCTCCTGGAGGCCTGGACTCTTCCTTTTGGCCAGGTGAGGGGCTCTGCATGGACTTCCACAGCATCCTAACTTCCCATGGTCCTTGGAAGCGCATCACACATACTCACTTTTCAGAACTTCCCTGCCTCTTCCCATTACCCTCCATTCCATTAAGCATTTTGAAAAAAGTTAGTATTTTAAATATTTGTTCACTAGATGGACAAGAAAGATGGAAGATACTGCATTACAATTCACAATGTGAAAGGCACCTTATGCTTGTAAATTGTTTGCAGGGTGCTGATGTAATCTGTTTTGAGAAAAGTTCATACTTCATTGAATTGGAGATTTTAAAATTTGTTAAACTGAAAAAAAGTTTTGTTTTTTCTATACGAAATAAAGTTCCCAGACATTAGACTTCTTGACAGCAAAATTTTGTGACAGAAGAGAGTGAAGTAACATAATTAATACGCTCTGGGAAAAAAATGGAGAAAAGTACATCATGAGTGACTAAATCGAATTCAATTATAAAATCTTTAGTTAAATTGATTAACTTTTGAGAATTTAGAGAACATTTTCCCTGTGAGCTCACTATGAGGAATCTACAGGAGAATCTGTTCAAGGATGTAGCTCTAGCAATCACTTTACAAGAAGTATAGAGGAATGAATGACATTCCAGATGTTAGATGTTAGAGATAAAATTAGCAAAATCTAACAGGTGGAAACATCATAGAACAAATGACGTAATATAGTCAACAACTAAATTGACAATTGAGAAATAGAATGATGGGGAGAAACATGGATTAAAAGAGACCCAAGAGACGTGTCAGTTAAATGCAAGGTATGGGTCTGATCTGGATCTTTGTTGAAAAAGAAAATTGTTCAATTTATGAACCAACTACATACATTAATTGCATATTCAATGATAAATTACTATAAAATATGTTGATAATGAGGTTGTAGTTCTTTTTAAATAATGATGTTGGTTTTTAAAATATATACTGAAATATTTAAGATGAGTTAATATGTTGTGTAGGAATTTACTTCTAAATATTTTAGTGGAAGGGGTATTTGGGTAGAATATCAGTGCAACAAGATCACAATAGCTGTGTGGTTATATGAAGATTCATTCATTCATTCATAGTGTTCTTTCATTTTTTGATTCAGTTATAATTTTACATACGAAAAAATTAGCCACAAACAGATGGGACTGTGGAGGTAGAAATACTTAACAGTCGAAAGCAGTGACAGATGGTCATCTGATAGTTAGGGGGGTTATAAAACTACAAAATGACAAAAATGTTACCAGCAGAGTTATTAGACTTACACCGTGTAACAGAAGAGTTAGCACACGTCAGTAATCCCTGAGGACATTACTGTGTCACCTGTGGGTCTAATAATTAATCTTACAGGCAAAGACACTGACTAATCCAGCAAATGTTAAATTGTTTTGCATAGTTACTTCAGAAAGCAAAGGCTCAGTTAATGTATTTTAGAAAGTTTTTGTTAATATTTTGTCATGCCTGAGATATCTCCGCATACAATATGACTTGATGCAGAGTCCCCACGACCCTTTGACACATGTCTGCAATGCTGTGGGGACCCTGGAAGAGCCCTGCTGAGATCTCCACCAAAAGGAGCTGGCTCTGAGAGCAGAGTAGACTGACAGCACCAGCTGCCGCGACTCGGGTTTCTCCACGGCACTAATGCCGAGGCCGTGTTCTCCTGGGCTGCTTTTGGTCAGTGACTGAACATAGAAAGCCCTTCCTTTCTGTGCATGACCGTCTTCCTGCATCTTGATCTGAGGCTCTCCCTACCTTCCGCTCACTCCCTTTATCCATCACAGGCATTCCCCCAACAAACACCCTGCATGTCTGATGGTCACTTGGCTTCTGCTTTCAGGAAGAATCAAACCCTCAGCAACACGTGCTGAAAAGATTGGCTGAGAACATTCCATGAGAACTCAATTGGCTTGCTCGGGTCTTCTGTATCCCATTCCAAAACGCAGTAAGAAAATTAAATCAGCAGATAGTGAATTATCCTGCCAAGTTTCAAAGAAGATCTGATTTTCGATAAAGTCAGTCACAGGATTCTGAAACATAGCTTTGGGTTTATGCACACAGCTAACTCTCATGGCAGAGATGCTAATATTTAGAATTTGTTACTTTCTGTTTTGGCTTAATTTTTTTCCTTGGGGCCCAAAGAAAGGTTTTCGAATACCAACTTGAATGTTATGATTCTCTAGTACTATCTTGAATGATATAGGATTCTAATACCTGCATGTTTCATATTCTTTAATTACTCAGCAAAAAAGGCAGAATATAAAATAGTTCATAAATATATGTATATTTCACGTATCTCTTTGTGGAATGAGGGTTGTTAATATGTTTTCAATTTGTTTGAGCAACCTCCTTTTGATTATTGTTCATTCCTTTTGAGGCGGACCAAGGCCTGAGGAGTGGGTGGGTTGTAGACAGGCAGAATGGTTTGTGCACTGTCTGCTGCAGCCCTCCAATCTGGAGTAGGAAACTGCTTGGAGAGTGAGCTCCATGCTACTCAGGGCTCATTTTTACCCCCATGCAACAGTGCGGCCAGTAGGAACTGGGTGAGACTGTACTTTAAAACTCCTTCCTTATTGATTGTGGTTAAAACCTCACCTGTGAGAGAAAGAGCAGGCTGCCACCTCCTTGGAGACTTATGCAGGTCCTCTGGCTGGACATGTTCTCTTGCTTCAAGACTCAGAGGCTTCACTACATTACTCCAGTTGCATACACAAACCCTTTCTCAGCTTCACCCCATCTCCTCCCTCCTTCTTGGGTCTCCAGACTGCCAGACTTGTCCTCCTTTTCACAACAGCATCTCCATGACAGGGACTGAGCTGTATCTAATTCTATCATTTCAATATGTTTTATTTCTACAAAACAAACAAATCATACCGAACATTTCTAATTGTGCATAAGTAAGTACAGAGATTTTGGTAATGTGCATTTCAGATGTACATATTTCTTAAGGTAACTTTTCATTTTAAGAAGATAAATGCCCTTACTGATCTTATTAGGATGTTCATATTTAGTATTTTTTTCCTTTTTAGTATGAGCACTAAGGATAAGCAGACTTTATTTACAGACTTTATTTACTTTGGTGCTTTATTCAAGTAAGGCAGAAAAGGAAGACTATTCAAACCTGGTGTGAAAGCCATCCTCTCAAGCTGAAGGACAAAAATGGAAACACATTGTAATTGTATATAAAACA
>PVJO010034724.1:0-10659 GCA_004026905.1 Hystrix cristata | reverse complement strand
TAAGATACTTCCACAACAAAGAACAACTGAAGAAATTCATGAACTCCAAACTACCTCTACAAAATATTTTAATGGATATCCTAGAAAAGGAAACTATAATTACAAAGACACTAATAAAAAGAATCCACCAGGCAAGACAAGCACTTAAACTGAGGTGAAACACAGAACCAACAACAGAAAAGATCTATGACAATGATAACTCATTATATAACAACTGTAACCATCAATGTAAATGGTCTCAACTCACCAATCAAAAGAAACAGACTAGCAGAATGGATCAGGGAACAAGATCCATCAATATGCTGCATACAAGAGACACATTTAACTCAAGAGAAAATTCATAGACTGAAAATCAAAGGATGGAAAACAGTATTTCATGCAACAGGAACCCAGAAAAAAGCAGGGGTAGCTATACTAATCTCAGACAAAGTGAAATTCAAACCAAGACTGATCAAGAGGGACAAAGAAGGTCACTACATACTTCCCAAGGGAAAATTCCAAGAGGAAGAAATAATAATCATTAATATTTATGCACCAAATATCAGTGCACCTAACAAAATAAGACAAATATTAAGGAACATGAAAGATCGAATAAACACTAACACAATTATAATGAGAGACTTCAATACCCCACTGTCACAAATAGACAGATCAACTAGACAAAAACTTAACAAAGAAATATCAGAACTGAAGTAAAACTGTGAATAAATGGACTTAGCAGATGTCTACAGAGTGTTCCACCCCACAACAGCAGAATACACATTCTTCTCAGCTGCACATGGAATATTCTCCAAAATAGACCACATACTAGCTTGTAAAGCATGTTTAAGTAAATGCAAGGGAACTGAAATTATACCATGCATCCTATCGAACCATAATGCAATAAAAGTGGAATTAAATGGTAATAGAAACCCAAAAAACCACATAAACACATGGAAACTAAATAACATCCTCTGAACAACAGCTGGGTCACAGAAGAAATCAAAGAAGAAATTAAGCAATTTATACAGTTTAGTGATAATGCCAATACAACATACTGGAACCTATGGGATACAACGAAAGCAGTGCTATGAGAAATTCACTGTGTTCAACTCCCACATCCGGGAGACAGAACGAGCTCAAATAAACAACTTAATGTTGAACCTCAAATGTCTAGAAAAAGAAGAACAAATCAAGCCTAAGGCTCATATAAGAGAGGAAATTATTAAGATTAGAGCTGAGATTAATGCAATCGAGATTCAGAAAACAATACAAAGAATCAATGAATCAAAGAGTTGGTTCATTGAAAGATTAATAGACAAACTTTTAGCCAATCTTATCAAAAAAAAAAGGAAAGAAAAGGCCCAAACCCACACAATAAAAAATCAAAGAGGTCAAGTCACAACTGACCCTATGGAAATCCAAAGGATCATCAGCACCTACTTCAAGAACCTATGCTCAAATAAGTTGGAAAACACTGAAGAAATGGACAGATTCTTAGAAACATATGAACTACCAAAACTGAGTCAAGAAGAGATAAAAATTCTAAATAACCCAATATCAGCCATTGAAATTGAAGAGGTAATTAAAAACCTACCAACAAAGAAAAGCCCAGGTCCTGACGGTTTCACAGCTGAATTCTACAAGAAATTCAGACAGGATCTAATACCACTATTCCTCAAACTCTTTAATGAAATTGAAAAGGAAGCAGTACTTCCAAAATCATTCCTGGAAGCAAGTATAACCCTGATACTAAAACCAGAAAAAGATCCCACCAAAAAAAAAGAACTACAGACCAATTTCTTTAATGAACATAGATGCAAAATTTTTCAGTAAGATACTAGTAAACAGAATGCAATGGATTATCAAGAAGATTATACAATACGACCAAGTAGGATTCATCCCAGGGTTGCAGGGATGGTTCAACATATGCAAATCAATACATGTAATACACCATATCAACAGAATCAAGGACAAAAATCACTATCATCTCAATAGGTGCAGAAAAAGCATTTGATAAAGTCCAACACCCATTCATGATAAAAAAAAAAAACCCCTACAGAAATTAGGACTAGATGGTCTGTACCTAAATCTGATAAAAGCCATCTATGACAAACCAACGGCCAACATCACAATAAATGGTCAGGAATGTGAAGCTTTCACACTAAAATCTGGACGACAACAAGGCTGTCCACTATCACCACTATTATTCAATATAGTTCTAGAAACATTAGCCACAGCAATCAGGCAAGAGAAAGAAATAAAAGGAATAAAGATAGGAAAGGAGGAAGTTAAACTATCATTATTTGCAGATGACATGATACTCTACATAGAAGACCCCAAGAATTCCACCAAAAAACCTGTAGATTTAATAACTAAATTCAGTCGCATGGCTGGATACAAAGTCAACACTCAAAAGTCAATAGCATGCCTATATACCAATAATAAACTCACTGAGAAAGAAATAACAGAAGATATTCCCTTCACAATCACATAAAAAAAAAACCTCTATCTAACTAGACAAGCAAAAGATCTTTTCATTGAACACAACAGTACTCTAAAAAAGGAAATTGAAAGGGATTTCAGACAATGGAAAGATATCCCATGTTCATGGGTAGGAAGAGCGAACATAGTGTAAATGGCCATACTTCCTAAATTACCATACAGATTTAATGCAATTCCAATCAAAATACCAATAACATACTCCATAGAATTAGAGAAAACAATCATGAAATTCATCTGGAACCAGAAGAGACCAAGGATAGCAAAACCAATTCTGGGCAACAGGAATAAGGCAGGGGGCATCACAATCCCTGACTTGAAATGATACTGTAAAGCTACTGTGATAAAAACAGTATGGTACAGGCACAAAGACAGACCTGAGGACCAACAGAACAGGTTAGAAGATACAGAAACAACTCCAAACACATTGAAATACCTCATCCTCGACATAGGAGCCAAACACCCCCACTGGAAGAAAAATAGCCTCTTTAATAAATGGTGCTGGAAAAACTGGCTTGCCACATGCCATAAACTAAAACTAGACACGTGTCTCTCACCATGTACTAAGCTAAAATCAAAATGGATCAAATTTCTAAACATTAAAACAGAAACACTAAATCTACTGGAGAATAGAATAGGAAGAACTCTCGAAGACACAGGGGTAGAACAAAAATTTATGAACAGAACCCAGACTGCACAGGAAACAATACAAAGAATTAGTGCTTGGGACCACATCCTATTAAAATCTTTTGCATAGCAAAAGAAATCACCGATAGAGTGGGGTGAAAACCCACAGACTGGCAAAAAATTTTTGCCAGCTGACCCTCAGATAAAGGTCTAACATCTAGACTATATAAACAACTCGAAAAAATCAAACTCCCCAAATTTAAAGACCCTATCCAAAAATGGGCATCTGAAATGAATAAACTTATCTCAGACAAAGAAATAAAATTAGCAAATAAATACATGAAAGTGTTCGACATCATTGGTCGTTCAAGAGATGCAAATCAAAACAACACTAAGATTCCATCTCACTTCAGAAAAAAGAGCTATTATCAAAAAATCAACCAATAACAAATACTGGCGGGGCTGCAGGGAAAAAGGAACCCTCCTCCAGTGTTCCTGGGTATGTAGACTGGTCCAACCACTGTGGAAATCAGTGTGGACATTCCTCAGAAAACTACAACCAGAGGTTCCATTTGACCCAGCTATTCCTCTGCTTGGTATCTTCCCAGAAGAATTAAAATCATCATACCACAGTGATATATGCACAACCATGTTCCTAGCAACACAATTTGTAATAGCTAAATCTTGGAAACAACCCAAATGCCCAACAACTAATGAATGGCTAAAGAAGATGTGGTTTTTCTACACAATGGAGTACTACTCTGCCATAAAAAAAGATAAACTAGAAACATTTGTAGGTAAATGGATGTATCTTGAGAACATACTCTTAAATTAAATGACTCAGACACTCATGAGTACACATCAAATTGTTTCTCTGATATGAGGAAACTGTAAGTGTAAATAAGGACAAAGTGGTATAATAAATATTATGTAAGAAAAAAAGATAGTATTCAAAAGAGAGGAGAACTACATAGGGAGAAGGGGAGAAAGAAGGAAGGGGAAAAGAAGAGAAAGAAGAAAGGGAAGAAATGGAAAAATGTAAATAAACTTTTTGCAAATAGGGAGGGGTGGGGGAACAGAAGGGAAGGGAGAGGAAGAGGGGAGAAAACCAAGATGTATCATGTACAGGTACAAAATAACCATGTTGAATATGATCATTATGTGTACAATGTACCAATACCTGTTCTTGGTAAAAAAAAAATTTTAAAAAACACACACACATTTATTTCTCACAGATCTAGAGGCTGGAAGGTCAGAATGTAGCACTTCGGCTCTGGAGAGGTCCCTCTTCCAGGTCACGAAGTGCCCTCATTTTTCTGTGTCCTCGGATGGCAGAAGCAGGAAGGGAACTCTCTTTGGTCCCTTTTATAAAAGCACCAATCTGATTTCTGAGGGATCCAGACTCCTGGTGCACTCCCTTCCCAAAAATACCAACTCCCAAAGCTGTAACTTGGGGTCTCACTACATGAATTTTGCAGGGAACGCAAACATTCAATCCAATCAAAGTCTTTGAAATCACCAAATGTATATACATAGAACACAGAGTTACAATGCAGGATACAGACTTATCCAGCAAGTCTGAGAATTCTCAACCTGTCTATAATCAAGGAATTCATAAGGGGCACAAATTCAAATATAAGTTCAGAAAGGGTTTAGGGAAAATTCAGTATGACAGAGTCATAACATAGACAGAGCTTTGGGATGCATCCTTCCCGTGTCTTAGGGTAAATGTTAGGAAAGTCAGTCATATCTGCCACTGATAAAATCCCCCATGGTGCTCTCAGATAAAGAATATTCCTATGTATGGTTTTGCTTTCCATGGTATCAGTTCCCTGTGGTAAACTGTGGTCAGAAATATTAAACAGAAAGTGTCAGAAATATACAATTTTTAAGTTTTAAATTGTGCACATTTCTGAGTAGGATGATAAATCTGTGCTGTCCTGCTCCATCCTCCCTGGCCCACATCATCCATTTGTCTACCACATCCACAAGGTATATGCTACTCACTCGTAAGTTACATAGTGTTCAGGTTATCAGACTGTATCACAGTGCTTGGAGTCAAGTGTATCTCTTACATAACAGCCCAGAGCCATGTTACAATGCCAGTGGAACCTCACTGTACCTCATCATGTAACCCTCACAAGGAAGTACAGTACAGAGAGATATTTTGAGAGAAACCACATTCACATAACTTTCTTTACAGTGCATTGCTATAATTGTACTTTTCTATTCATTGTTTATCTCTTACTGTAACTAATTTATAAATCAAACTTTATCATAGGTATGTATGAGGAGGAGGAAATACACTATATAGGGTTCGCTACAATCTGTGGTTACAGGCACCTTCTGCAGGCCTTTTCATGAACTCAGATAAGAGGGGACTAATGTAACCTTAAACACAAAAATTATTTTATGAGGCTCCCTCAACTTATGATCTTTCAGCTCTATAAAAAGTCTTCTAGCTTTCCCTAGTCTGTCTTTCTCTTTTTTCAAAACACTTCTCACCTTTTCCAGACTGATTCTTTAGGACTTGTTAATGCAAAATTAAGGGAGAAGAGCACAGGAGGCTGGGGGCATGGGGCAAGGGGTAGAGTTTTTCCCCTTATTTGAAAACATTTGAAAATAAGGGCTGAGGTACAACTGCAGAGAATATGCATGATGAATGGGAGAAGAAAGAGAAAAGGAACTTTTGAAAGCATTGCTTTTGCCGGTTATAAAGGATTTAAGTTTCTTTGAAGCTAATTTTGGTTTCAGTGTTGTGTTCTTTTGACCACGATATTCCCCCAGACCTAACCACACCAGTCAGGCCTGAACAAACAGTCCCTCTGTGGGCTCATCCAACAATACCCTTTGGGATTCCTTGTTTAAACACCTAGTCTTCCTACTTAATATTCCTGCCCTACCGCATGACACTTTTCAGTGGAAAGTGGTTAAATTAGACTCCTTGGAGAACCTTCTAAGTTAGGTAATTGGAGCACAAGGAAGAACCTGTCATCAGATGCCTTTCACTAAGTTAATTACAGACAAAAGCAATATGGAGTGGTTAGAAGCAGAGATTAAAATTTCACTCACTTGGACTTTGGATAATAATGAATAAGCTGCTGGACTCCACTGGCATTCTGCTGGGAATATGATTTGGAAACAGAAAAGCAGCCAATGAGTGATCCAATTTTGTTCTTGAAAGTAATTTCAAGTAACACAAGCCCACCAAGACTTTACCTCCCTTTGACTTCAAAATGTTCTTTGCGATAGGAATTGAACAGATGAATACAAGAATCTATATTCTTTTCCTCAAGTCAAAATACTTTGTATGTGTGTGGGCCACAAATCACCTAAATACTTTATAACTCAGGCATTGTTAGTGCTGATTCATTTCTTAAAAAGTTACCAAGCTCCACAGATCCAAAAAAACCCATCACCTTAATAAGCAGCCAGCACCAGGAGTTGGGAGAGAAGCGAGGAGAAGCTGGATAGACAACAACTAGAGAATAGTACACACTATAATCATGGCAAATGGAATGAAAGGGACCGGTTTTTCTTTCCAGTATCAGGAAGGACGTAAAGGAGGCTGCCTCAATGGGTATGCATCATGTAAAATAGTTCCACTGGTTTTTTAAAACTCCAGAAAACACATTCTTAAACTAAGATCCCATCCAAATTCCAAGTTCTTCATTAAACAGCCTTTCCATTTCATTGTTCATGAGAAAATTCTCCTTTTCCCACCAGGTGGTTAATGCTTCCCATATTCCACAATAAGATTTTACAACTTTTCCTTCTGCTGGTGCTAAAACCTGCCAGACCCCAGAGCATTGACTTTTTTCACTTTTATTTCTTCTACACTCACTATAAATCCTAGACTCTGATTTTTAATGTATCAGCTAGATACATTAAAAATATATATCAGCTAGAAACACTAGGTACACGTAATTTTTTAAAGATCCTTAAAACACTATCCTCTGATAATTCTCTTTTTCCTTTCGATGTCCTGATTGTTTTGGAGGTGGAAGAAGAAACTTTCATTATTGTGCAGGACTGAGATATAAGAAAATACTCTATGTATATAAGGGGTGGGGGACAGCACTAGTATTGGGGTGGGGACACCACTGCAGACACCATTAATGCCTTTCCAACTTCTAGCTCTCTGCTTTGGGGGCCTCCGGCTGCCGGAGGGTTTTGGCCCAGGAGCAGAGCAGACAAGACCAGGAAAGAAGTCCTTGAAGCAGCCCTCAGCTGAGGTCCCTTGAAGCAGCCCTCAACCATTGACACTGGAGAATGTCTTAGTTTGGGCTGCTGTAACAAAATGGTGTCGATTGGGTGGCTTAAATGATGCACACTGCATCTCACACTTACAGAGACTGGAAGTCTGGCAAGGTGCCGACATAGTCAGTTCTGGGGAGGGCTTCTTCTGGGTTTCAGACTGAGACTTTCCTGCTGTGTCCTCACATGGCAGAAAGAGGCCCAGAGCACTCTCTAGAGTTCCTGCTATCTGAGTCCTAATCCCATTCCAAAGGACTTCACCCTCCATGCCTAACAACTTCCCAAAGACTCTACCTTCTAATACCATCACACTGAGGGGTCACTTTTCAACGTATGAATTTGGAAGACACAGGACAATCTCTCCACCCTCTTTGTCTTCAAATTGACCAGTGTGAGGTGTGTGCCACCCAGGAGCAATTATCCAGAGTTGCCCTCAGTCGCCAGCTGCTTGTCAGTTCCTCATTCCCTTAAACCACTTCTGGGTCACCTCCCACCTTAGATCCCCTTATCTCAGGATCCACTTCTAGGAGAGCCCAAGTCACAGGGCGCACTGACAGGGAAGGTGGTTCAAAACAATTTCAGGCAAGTTGATCTAGAGGAAGAGGGTGGTGGGAACAATTTAACTTTAATTCAAGTCTCTCTGCTATGAACTCTCGTGAGAAGTAGAAACTTGGAAACTATTTTTGCAGCGACACAGAACAGCTCCAGAGAGGTGGTAACAGTTCAAGGGGGTCTTGACAAATGGGAGATTTAGAAGGAGCAGGAGACCGAGGGACCAACAGAAGCCAAACCAAGGAAACACAATTCCCTTGGGTGGAACAAAGAAGTGACTCAAGGCCTTGGACGTGATGCTAAATTCAAAGAGCACCATTGCAATCCATACACTATGGGAAGAAATAACTGTTAATCAGAGGACTGACACTTAACAGTTGTTTAGCAAGTTGACTGTGTATATATACTGCAGAAGCGAGCAATAGAAAGTTAACTATGAAAGAAAGATATAAAATAGATTTTTAGGAATAATACGAAAAGTATAAAATTTTTAAATTAATGAAATGTATAACAAAACTAAATAAAGACTCTGACTAATTTCAACCAATCATGTCAAAACTAACATTTTACTTACACTGTATATGTTTGCATATGTATATGCATGTACATATTGATACTCTTTCATGAATAAAAATAAGATTTTAGGCAAAATGAACATTCTGGTTTCAGATTTGTGAAATGCGTGTAAATAAGGACAGAGTTACTCTTTGAAGTTGGTGCTTTTCCAACATCACCTGTTGCAATGAAGGCACCACCTCATCCTGAGTTTCCAATCTAGGACACCAGGATTCGTGCTCCATACCTCCCCTTTGCCCGGCTGCCATTTCCAGACCAGTGCAAAGCCCTGTCAATTTTACCTCCTAAACATCTCCCAGATTTCTCCATTCTCCTCTTTTGCCAATGTCCATGATACCCGCGATCATCTCTCTCTGGAAAGACAGCAAGAGCCAGTGTACATTCTTGGCCCCTCCACTCTGTTTGCATCACACACGCTCGCATCTGAAGTCCAGCAGCGATTCTCCATGCACTCAGGGTAGGCCCAGTGTGGCGCGCTCTCTAGCTTCCTATTCAGGCTCATCTCTCACAACTCCCTGGCTCACTCCTGAGGCTCCTACCACCATGCTCAACCATTAGCTCCCCAGAAAAGCCCCTGACCCCCACTCCCTCAGGGGCTCGGCAGGTACCGTTCTTGTCAGGATGCTGCCTCTTCCCTGCTGCCCACATCCTCACCCACATAGCTCCCGCTGCCCCTTCACTTCTTAGCCCAGCTCTCCCTCTGCCTGAGGCTCTGCTCGTCTTCTGTGGTTTTCTTCTGACCTGTGTGTTCACTTGGCAGTTTGCATCTCTCTCTAGACCAGAAGCTCTGAAGGTGACACAGAGCAGGGGCTTAAGAAATGCGTGTTTGAAGAACATGTGTTATGCTCCCTCAGATAACTAGTTCTCCATTTCAGATGCATTGCCTGTGTATGCCTGTTTGCAGCTAAAAAAAAAAAAAAGAAGAAGAAAAGAAAAAAAAAAAAAAAAAAACTAAGGCAGCAGGAAGCATAAGTAACTTGTTCTGTCGGGAATTTACTCCTAATCTGGCTTGGCCCAATGCTCCTGACCACTGCCTTATCCCTGCTCTCCAGGGGAACAGATAACATCACAGAGGTGTGTCAGTGTGAAGAGGGTTTCACTATGTCTCAAACTTTCATTTTATATTATTGTTTTGATAGCACTCCAATAAAACTAAATGTTGTACAAACTTTTCTAAATTTTACCTTTTTATAATTTAATCGACACATAATACTTGTACACATTTGTGGGTTGCAACAAAAGAAATCACCAATAGAGTAGGGCGAAAACCCACAGACTGGGAAAAAATTTTTGCTACCTATCCATCGACAAAGGTCTAACATCTAGAATATATAAAGAACTCAACAAAATTAAACCTCCCAAATTTAAAGACCCAATCCAAAAATGGGCAACCGAAATGAATAAACATTTCTCAGACGAAGAAATAAAAATGGCAAATAAATATATGAAGAAATGTTCAACATCACTAGTCATTCGAGAGATGCAAATCAAAACAACGTTAAGATTCTACCTCACTCCAGAAAGAACTGCGTATATGGAAAAATCAACCAATAACAAATGCTGGCGGGGCTGTGGGGAAAAAGGAACACTCCTCCACTGTTGGTGGGAATGTAGACTGGTCCAGCCACTGTGGAAATCAGTATGGAGATTCCTCAAAAAACTACAACTGGAGGTTCCATTTGACCCAGCTATTCCCCTACTGGGGATTTTCCCAGAAGAATTAAAATCGTCATACCACAAGGACGTATGCATCACCATGTTCATAGCAACACAATTTGTAATAGCTAAGTCTTGGAAACAACCTAAATGCCCAACAACCAACGAATGGCTAAAGAAAATGTGGTTTTTCTATACAATAGAGTACTACACTGCCATAAAAAAGGATAAACTAGAGTCATTCATATATAAATGGATGTTTCTTGAGAACATACTCTTAAGTGAAATAAATCAGACACTCATGAGCACACATCATATTGTTTCTCTGATATGAGAAACCGTAACTGTAAATAAGGACAAAGAGGTGTAATAGATATTATATAAAAGGAGGATGGTGTGCAGAGCAGAGGAGTACTAGAAAGAAAGAAGGGGAAAAGCAGAAAGGCAACAGGGGAAAGAGAGGGGAAAGGGAAAATATGGAAAATGATGACTGAACCTGCTGTAAATAGG
>PVJO010034723.1:0-10706 GCA_004026905.1 Hystrix cristata | reverse complement strand
GGAAATGAATTTTGCTGACAACCTGCATGAGTTTGGAAAGGATTGAGTCTCAGCATAGTCAGCGCCTCATGCAGACTTGTGGTTCCTGAGCTTAGCTCAGCTGTGCCTGTTGTGGTGGACTTATTACTGTGGTCAACTTGAGCAGGGACACCCAGCTGGACTGAGTTATCATGGTTGTCAGCATAGAAGATTCACCTGAAGATTACTGTCCACGCAACATAAAGAACTGGAGCCGAAGATGGCGGCGGGCTGTTTCCCAGAAGCTCTGTTGTAGCTCATTCTCCCGGAAGGAAACTTGGCTGTTTTCATCACAGAAGGAGCTCAGGGCCTTGCTGTCCCCGAGGATGGCTACAGTTCACTTCAGGGGAGCTCTGGTCTTCATCTCTGCTGTGAGTATCATATCCCGGTTCCAGTACAGATTTCTTCAGCCCTTTAGTGTAGACCCAGATATACATGGGGCAGTGCTGTGGGCTCCCAGCCCTTGACTGGATCTTTCAGGTCTCCGGTGCATAGGTAGATGTTCTGCAGTCTTCCTGCATTTGACTTGTGTGTGAATGTTGTAATTTGTAAATGTCCTGTATTAAATCCGTTCTCTTGCAGACCACTGACTCCAGAAAAGTAACTAATACACCTGTGGTTCTACCCTGTGGAGATTGTGACAGAACCCATGTGTGCTCTTTAAACTGCAGCATTTCTTCTTTTGCACAGCTCTAGAAAATAATCAGTGCTGTTTGAGAAACTTGTTTATTTCCGCGTGTTTTTCCTTTATTATTTTTAATTTGATGCATAAAATATGAATGTACTTAGAATGTATCATATGATGTTTCTATACATATATATGTTGTGCAATGTTCAAGTCAGAATACATCTATCTTCTCAAATATTTATCATTTCTTTGTGATCAAATTATCCAAAACATTTTCTTATAGCTCTCTTTGATATACAGTATATTATTTATAGTCATTTTAAAGACCCATAGCATACCAGAACTTATTCTTCTTCTCTAACAATACCTGGGCACCCATCTATCAACCTTTCCCCATCTCTTCCTGTCACCTTCTTTTTCCAATCCCTGGTGACCACCATTTTACTCTTCTATAAGGTCAATTGTCTTAGATTCTACACAAGTGAGATCATGTGGTATTTGTCTTTTTGTGCTTGGTTCTTTTCATTTAAAATAATGTTCTCCAGTTGCATTCATGTTGCCATAGACAACAGAATTTCATTCTTTATATGGACGAATTGTATCCATTGTGTATATGTACCACTATTTCTTTATCCATTCAGTTGATGGACTTAGGTTGTTTCCATTCTTAGCTATTGTGAGTAGTGCTGCAAGGGACCTGCCAGTGCAGATGTCCCTTTGCCGTTCTAATTGCATTCACTCTGGATACAATCCCACTAGTGGGATTGCTGAATCAAATGGCACTTCTGTTTTTAATATTTTCAGGAAACTCCAGATGTGTAATGGCTGCACTCATTTACTTTCTCACCAGTGGTGCTTAAGGATTTTTCTTCCTCCACAACTTCACAGTATTTGTTATTGTTTGTTACTGTATTTTTTTTTTTTGTAACAATCATTCTTACTGAGTAAGGTGATATTTCATTGTGTTTAACATTTAAATTTCCTTAAGGATCAGTGATGATGTCGAGCATTTATTCACATACCTGTTGGCCATTTATGTCTTTTATTGCAAAGTGTCTCTTTATGTCTAGTGCTCATTTAAAAATATTTATTTATTTATTTGTTTGTTTGTTCTTCAGTTGTGTTTTCCACAAAATAAATCCTTGCCCATTACAGTATCTTAGATCATTTCCCTCTTGTTGTTTTCTAGTTATTTCATAAATTATTTGTTCTACTCCTTTTTAAACTGAGGTTTTTATTTCAGTTTTGTTTTGTTTTAAATAAAGTTTTATTGCTCTGTTCCTATGTTCTGACTAGTTACAAGTCCTATGGATCTTCTTCAGATGGTTATTCTGCTCCTTGGAGGTTAGCTTGTGGTGCTTAGACAAGGTGGATGCAGTGCTGTAATAACAGTAAACCAGTGTGTATATAATGCAAATGGGTTCTCATTTCTGCCCCCGCACATGAGATCTAAAGCCAGGCTGTATACTTGTGTTAGAGAAAATTTCCTGGTTCTCATCTATCCTTGTTCCTACTTTTTGGGAGTCTCAAAAGTAACCATCATTTTATTTACTCTTGTTTGTCACATTTTATTTACTCTTGCTTGTCAGACTCCGGGAATATAATGGTGTATCTTTACCTTTTAATATGGAATCCCCAGGTATCAGAAAACACAGGTCTCCCCACACAATCACCTGCTTTGCAGTTCTCATTGTTAGGAGCCCACATTGGTGGACAGACCCACATATCCATCATTTTTATAGGAATCCTGTTAGAACCCAACGCATCAAACACTGTCACCCTCAGGTCCTAGTACTCATCTGAAGAGGCAAGTTCATGCCTTTCACAGCACAGGTAAATGAGAACTTGATCAAATGGCCTTGTTTTCAAAATCTTGTAATTGTCATTCTCAGTAATGTATAGTTATATATTTTCTTCATTTTCTAAGTACATAATACATATTATTGTAGAAAAATTTAATTAAACAAGCTCAAATAAGAAAAGTCAACATTTTTCTAATACTAAAATTATTACTGTTAATATATTAGTGAGTTCATTCTATTTTTATGTATGTTTATTTACATTTTTAATAAATTAAGGATCATCCACATAAATTTGTTTTTTCAGTTAATATATAGTACACATTATCACATCTCAGTGAGTTTTCTCCTGAATTTATTATTTCATTTACTTCATATGTGATGATTTATTAAACACATTTCACATTGTTTATGTTATTTCAGTGTTTCATATTATCAGTAGTATAGCAAATAGCTTTATAAATCTAACATTATCCATAATTATTTTCTTCAAAAATTGCTATAAATAAATTTGCTAGAGTGAAAATCTGCAAAGTCTAAAGATGAACAAAAAACTCCTGTCTTTGGCTTGCGGGAGACGGGGAGCAGCAGAGAAGGTGAGATTAGATGGTTAGGTGCAGGAGACTAGTAGAAAGTTTGGGCAAGAAAAGCTCTTCTGCATTTTAAAAAATCACTGTGAATGCTGCTTGGAAAATTGCTTTTGAGGAGGCAAGAGAGTCCTTAGGGCAAGCTGTTTGAAAGTTACTGCCAGTGAAAGTGACGGAGTGGAGTGAAAGGCCAAAGAAAAAACAGAGATAGGAAAGGAGGCCAAAGATTGAGGTCTAGGACAGGCCAACATTTAGACATGAGAAGGAAGACCGGAAATGAGATCAAGAAAGAACGTTTAGTGAGATTGAAGGAAAAGCAGACTAAGCAAAAATCAATGTTTCCAGTTGAAAAATGAACAATTTAATAGAAGAAATTTTTGGATCTGATGCTTATTTGCTCTAATCATTATGATGTTTGAATTCACATGAGGCAGAGAAGAAGTGAAGCACAATCAGAAAAGAGAAACTAAATGTTCCCCAAAACCTTAGTAAAGCGAAATGGACAGCTAATTCCGAAGTTGCCTAGATCAAATTCTCATATTGAATTTACTTTCTAACTTGCTTTGCTCTAACTTTTCATAATTAAGCTAGCTAGTTAATGAACTATATAAAATGAGTATGATATCAGCATACTATTAATCATCGCAATACATTTACAGACAAGGAATTTAATGATCAGATAAAGGAGCTTTAAGAACTGTGTGAGGGGTCATGAATAGCTCCCTAGAATTTACCTAATTTAAAATGGATTTTACTAGAAAGACAGAATAAGGAAACTTGGTTGAAAGGATTTCCTTTTGAAGTCCTGAAGATGCTTAGTGTGAGTAAATAGAAGTAAATGTTGGAGGATGGGGAGAGTCTAGAGAATGATGGATATGAGTTAAATGGTCTGCAACATTGGAGATAAAATTTTAGTCTACAAATCATAATCAGAAATTCTCTTCTATGTCCATGCATAAAATTTGTTTCTTCCTCATTTATGAAACAGACAAGTGAAGTCAAAGAAATTATGCTCCCTTTCCCCTGGGGTATAGGGTGTTTCTTACTCCTCTGAGTCTAGGGTAGGAAGAAGACCTATCTTAAACTATTTGATCTCAGGGAAGTACTTTTTTTAAAAACAGACTGTTTTAAAAAGTCAGTATCAATATATTTTTTATTTGTGGATCATCTGGAATGTGTATAAACCCTGTTATTTGTAACCAAATTTTCCTTACCTCTAATTTTCACCTTTTTATGATAGACATCTATGTGCTTTTTCATTTTATTCTGTTGCAGTAGTTTTTTTTTTTTTTTTTTTTGTATATCCAGTTCTGTATTTCTTTCTTTCCTGGTAGCTTGGAAAGGACTTCATATCAAATTTAAGGACCAATTACCTTAAGACAAACCAGCTATCCAATCTGGGGCAAAACAGCTACTTTCATAGGGTGAAAACTTGCTAAAATATAAGTAGACACAGGTGCCTTTTAGTCAGAATTCTATATTATGGAGTGGCATGTGTCTTTGGCACATGAATAATGAAATGCTGATTGTTTGATGGTTATTGGATAAGTATTTAGGTAAGCACCTAGTAAGTACCTAGTAAGGCTTGATTTTCTTTGTAGCTTTTGATAATTAGCTTACTTTTTCTAGTATTGCTAATGGTTGCTTAGGAATTGGTATTTGTTATATTAGTGAAGCATCTCAACTATTGATTGAAGTGCTCTAATTGATAGAACCTAATAATCCTCATGCTCTTTGATTTAAAAATAATATTTTGACATTTATTATTTAATAAAGTACATACATCTCTTGCTTTCTACATGGAATTGGTTCCAGGGACCCTCACTGATACCAAAATACAGGGATGCTTAAATTCCTTATATAAAATGGCATAGTATTTGCATATAACCTGTGCACATCGTCTGCTATAATTTAAATCCATTTTAAGTTTACTTATAGTACTTAATACAATGTAAATTTTATGCAAGTAGTTGCTAGATTGTTTTGTTTCGGGAATAATGACAAGAAAAAAAGTGTATATATGGCTTCAGTACAGAAGCTATTTTTCAATATTTTTTATCCACAATCTGTGGATTCAGAGGGCTGACTGTATTATTTAATGATTGACGTACCTTAATTAATATTGACACTTTTAAAATTAAGTATCCTAATACTGTCTTCAGTCATGAATAGATACCCAGTTATCATTTTATTTAAATTTCAGTTGTTTTATTGTGTGGAATGCGCTCATCACAGATTCACGTTAACTATGTATAAGTTGAAACCAGCTCCTCAGACAGCTGTACAGTCATTTCAGGGTATCAGATCAGAGGGCGAACACATGCAAGGCGAAAATTACCTGCACACTTGAAAATCAGGAGCTTTTCTTTTTTGCCTGAGTTCTGTGCTTGGAAAATACAGTGGATCTTGTAGTTATTTCTACAAAATGCTCAATCTATCTTTTTTCTTTTTTTTTCCTCTAGTAGCTATGTGTTTTGAGGGAGACTGTCCCTTTTCCTGTGTTAGCATGGACACTGATTGTTTCACTTGAATTAGATTATTTATATCTCCCTCTACACAATGATTTTTTGAGGGAATGTAAATTGTTTCAATTTACTTGGTCAAAAGGATTAATTAGTTCGGGAATGAGCCTTTGGCCAGATGGAAACCAGTCAGACATGGCGGTGGCTGTGAGGGCCCTCTGGGGAGTCCTGCTTCTAACTCTTAAGACACACCTGTGGGTCCCTCCCCTCTTCTTCTGCGCCTTGAGCGCATGTCAGTGCTGAAAAATAAAAGCAACACAGAAGTGGAAAGGAGGGGAGAATCGCAGAGGAACTGACCTGGAGCTCTACTTGAACTGCAGCTGATCACTGTCTAGTTTTCTGTACTTTCATGGATTTTGAATTGAGTTCTTTTATTAGTAGATTAAATTATTTTAAATGATCTTTTATTTGAGTTTCTTAAATGGTGTTTTATATGTGAAGCCAAAGAGTAATGAGTGACTTGGTACTGACTCTATGTGGAGGAAATACTTATGAGTATTTTTATGTACATTTTAAGAAACCTAAATAGAATTATTTTATATACTTCATTTGAAGTGATAAATCAACCACACTAATTAGCTGCCATAAGACGTATAATGGATGTTCATGTCAAGTGCGCCATCTAAGATGACTAAATAGAGCAATAGAGTGAAGGACAATATAAATAAATTAAAATATAATACTAAAAGGTATAATAAACTCAAGAAGGAAGATAAGAAAAGAGAAGCAAACAAACAAAAACCCTAGGAAATACAAGCAGGAAAACTACTACTGTGGAAGATTAGAGTTATCACATGTCAACAATTACTATGAATGTATATGGTCTAAATATACCAGTCAATGATGAAGATTGGTAGAGTGGGTCAAACAAAAGGAAACATAATCCAACTATATGGTATGGACAAGAAATCACTTTAAATACAGTTATATATTTAGGTTTAAAGTAAATGGGTGCAAAATATACAATGAGTTCATTAATTTAAAATTCATAATGACTATATTAATATCAGATGAAGAAGAATTCAAGGTAAATTATTAGAGACAAAGAAGGTAGGGACATAATGAAAAAAGTGTGAATTAACAAAGAGGACACAGTAATCTTAAATGTGTGTGTACTAAGCAAACAAAATTGTAAAATATGTGAAGCAAAATTTTACAGTACTGAAAGGAGAAAATATCAGATTCACAATTAAATTTGAGAATTTCAATATCTCACTCAATGACTGAAGAACAATCAGACCAAAAATCAGAAAGTACATGAAATAACTAAACAACATCAACTAACAGGGTCTAATGGATATATTTGCAATATTATTTTGTGTTTTATCTTATGGAAATAAACCTAAATACCTAAAATATCAGAATATATATTTTTATTCAAGTACCCATGGAAAATTTACTAAAACTGAGATCATATGCTTATACATAAACTACCTCAACAATTTAGAAAAATACCAAACTCATACAAATGCAGAGTGTTGCTCTCTGACATTAATGGTATTAAGTTCAAAAATCAGTAACAGAGGGGCTGGAGATTTAGCTCAGTGATTAGAGTGCTTGCCTTGCAAGCACAAGGGCCTGAGTTCAATCCCCGGCACCACAAAAAAAAAAAAAAATCAGTAACAGAAAGATTAAAGGACAATCTTCAGTCACTCGAAGACAAACTGTACTCTTCCACTCAACCCGTGAGCAAAGGAGAAGTCTCAAAGGAAAGAAAAAGGATATGTAGGAATGAATGAAAATTAACATGCAAATCTAGTCACGTGAGATCCAAATGAAGCAGTGCTGAGGGAGAAATTTGTAACAGTGAATACTTATGTTGGAGGGAATAAAAGGTTTTGAACTGGCAATCTAATTTCTTATTTCAAAAAAAGAAGAAGAAAAGAAAAACAAAAAAGAAGAAATTGAATGTAAAGTGAACAGAAGAAAAGGAAACAGAAATGAAACTAAATAGGGAAACAAGGAGAAAATTAATGAAACAAAGGATGACTTTGAGAAAAACTAATGAAATTGATTAACCTTCAGCAAGATGGACAAAGATGAGAGAAGACAAAAATCATCAATATGAGGAAAGAAACAAGGATATCACTCTAAGTCCTGGAGCAAATAAAAAGAATAAATACAATGAAGAATGTCTCTGTCATAAATATGTCAACTTAGAAAAGAAGTAGTTCATTTCCTCAAAACCTGCAAACTACTGATAACTGAGATTAAATACACAAGTTGAATATTTCTTATCCTATAAAAATATTGGATTTGTGACTTAAGAGCTCCTGAAAAAGATTTCCAGACATAGATGATTTTAATGAGGAACTGCACCAAAAGAATTTAAAGAATTAATATCAGTTTTACAAAATGTCTTCCATAAAATAGAATACAAAAAAACATTTTCCAGCTCATTTTTTGAGGCTAGCATTATTTTGACATGTAAATTAGGCAGAGTACCTTAAGAGACAGCTACAAAACAATATCTGAGAGTTAGACACAATAAAATATTAGCTAATTAAATCCAGCAATGTATTATATTTTATATAATCTTCAATTTAATCATATCGATATTATTATCATTGCTCTTATTTAATGACTGAAAACGAGGCCGCAGGGCATAAATAACTTGCTCATATTTGTAACATTGGAATTGGCAGAACTTAGATTTCCATCTAATTTCCAACCCCCAAATCTGTGTTGTTAACAATTACAATATTAATAAAAATTATTTGTTTTCTTTTCTATGACTGGGACTGCGAGTTGCAAAAAGAAATCTGTTCCTTCCTCTTTCTTTAGCTATAAAACCCTAATGTTAACATAGCACTATCCCACTGAAAGATTACATACTTGCTTCAGTATGTGACCTTCCTTTTAAGTGATAGCAAATGATATTTCAGCAGAATTGTTCTGTGACATGTCAGGAGAAGCTTGTTGAAATAGTTCGGTTTGCTCTTTATCTTCATTCCTCCTTCTCACTGCTTGTAATGTTGACATGGTGACTAGATCCATAGTAACCATATGGAACCATGAAGTAAACTGAGATTGGTTTTTGCATATTGAGGATAGATGGTGGGAGGAGAGTTTGGTACCTGCTTTAAGAATCATAGTGTGAAGTTTCTATAAATATTTTTATAGGGCCTACTTTGAAAATTCTTTTGTGAGAGAAAGAAATAATCGTCTTGTTTAATCCATGGTTATTTATGGTTATTTGGGACTTTCAGCTACATGGAATTCAACTTAATCTTAGTTGATACTTCTTCTCATATCCTAATTAATTCTTACACACATCGTAAAAATCATCAATATCTTATATATATGCAATTCTGTGAATGTGACAAATGTAGAGACAATCTTTTTGCAATTTACCTGCATCTAATTTGACATTTTTATGTGCTCTGAAAGGAATGATGTATTTTTGAGATTGTTATTTCATGAATCTATTATCTTTTCACTATTATTTTTAAAGGCTAACATTAATAGATGTTTCTAATTAAATTCTGTGGAATCGATAATTGTCAGACTTTAGACAAAAATACTTCCTCCAGGCTTCTCACAAAATACTGGCATCACCCACAAAGTGGCTTTGCCTGCAGCCTGCCTGAGCAGACTGATTTATGGCTGCCAATGCCGGGCGAGTGCAGAGAGCGGGGGCTGGAGTCGGTGAGAACACTGTCAGCCATCTCTGGCTTATGAGAAGTGTCGGAATACAGTAGTATTCTGCGTGTCTCTTTTGCTAACTCATTATTTTTCTCTTTGCAATAATACTGACTTTTCATTGGCACTTTCTTTTTTTACTTCATTTTCATTCAGTTAAAAATAAGCACTTATGGGGCTGGGGATTTAGCTCAGTGATTAGAGTGCTTGCTTGCAAGCACAAGGCCCTGAGTTCGATCCCCAGCACCACAAAAAAAAAAAAAAAGCACCTACTATGTTCTTTTATGTTAATTTCCCTGGACTGTTTTTATAAGACTCCGTATTTAGGGAAAGTGTACCAGGTTAATTTAATGGAAGTATTTTATTAAAATTTGAACCCAACTTTTTAAAGATGAACAGTATGATGTAATCATATATTTTTACATCATGGTTAGTGGTTATATTTTTCCAAGAAACAAGCAACAAAAGAGATTAGGTCATAAGTCAGAGGGATAATTTATACTTTTAATCATTGACATGCAACAAGTAAATGCTTTTTTCTATGCATAGAGACATTGAATATTATAAATATTTTAAGATTGAATAGCACTTAGGTTTACTAGCTAGTGAACTATTAAGGATACACTATAGTGACCATACATTAATCTGTGGCACTAACGAATATCTTAGCATTAGTAATATACAGCACTATGAATCTGTTTTCTGGAATGTTGACGTATTAGACATACACTGTTTGGAAACATCCGAGGCCAACTTGAGTGCTGGGGACTGTTTCTCACATATAAATTCCTATGGCAATTTAATCACGTCAGACTGTTTTCTTCCACGACCAAAATTACAAGAAAACAAAACAAAACCAGAGCCCGGTGGCCGGCCGAGAAGATATTGGAAAGCGAGGGCAGTGGCTTATTCTGCGCTCTAGAGTGAGCTATCCGAGTTCATGGAAGATGCAGCCGGCAGCTGCTGAGGTCACCCATCAGCGGGCAGAGAGATGACACTCTCCTCTTGCATCAGAGGAAAACACCAGTGTGATAAGAAATAACATCTATCACCAAGAGGAAATCAATGCTGGGAAATAGCTGTGGATAAAACTTCCCAGAGAACAGCTTGACTCACTTATGGCCTTTTTGGCCTCTTTGAGGGGTGATAAATAGACGTTAATTATAAAAACACACACGCCTATTCAAACCTAGTCCCTTCTAGTCTTGTAAAGCAAAGGTTCTTAGAGAATAAAATTGAAAATTTGATCCAGTTAATTCCCTATCCAACCTGAAAATGTTTCATTTGTAAACCACAAATGAACAAACCAACAACCAACAAACCAGTCGATAAAATGTGGTATTACCTGAATGTCTCGCTGCATTGTGGATGGAGCAAGTGGAATGCCCGTTACCTGGACAGACAGAGAGGGAAAGGCGCCCAGACCTGGTTTCATCCTGTAGATGATCATGTCCTTGTAAGGACTCAGTGGGAAGTATGCCTTGAACTTTAGGTTTATTGATTGGAGAAG
>PVJO010034722.1:0-10658 GCA_004026905.1 Hystrix cristata | reverse complement strand
AAGAGGAGTGTTACTTATATAGCACCAGCAGGCCTGTGATTGTTTATCAGGATTTGGTGATGTTAAGGATATTAACAATGGCCCTGGATCCCTCCATAATCTTTGCCACATTAGGGATAGCTTCCCGGACTCTTTCAGAGAAGCAGCAGCAGTGTCTGGAGCAGTGGGAGTGGGGAAAGAGTCACCCTTGCTAACAGCTGAACCACACTTCCCCTCACAGTGTCCTAGAAAGCAGCCTTGATGTAATGCGAGGGGTAGGGAAAAACAATGAGGCAAGTTGTCCCCATCCAGCCTCAACGGAAGGAACGGGAGCAATGAGAAGAGGGGGGGGGAAGGGCAGTACAGCTGCTGACCAAACCACACCCCCTCCAACCATCATAGGAGAAAAGGGGAGAGTCAAGGGTTTCTCATCTGTGTCAGCTTCACTGCCACGTTCTTACAAACTTAAAAATTAATGCCAGTACCTCTCAGACTACTCCAAGGAATTAAGAGAGGGAACTGTCCTAAACTCATTCTATAAAGCCAGCATTTTCCTAATACCAAAATCAGACAAGGACACAACAAAAGAAAACTATAGACCAATATCTCTGGTGAACATTAATGTAAAAATTCTCAACAAAATTCTAGCAAATTGAATCTAGCAGCACATCAAAAAGGTCATTTGGCAGGATCAAGCTCATCTCATCCCTGGGATGAAAGAAGGTTTCAACATATACAAATCAATAAACATAACTCTGCACACCAACAGAATGAAGGAAAAAAATCATATGATCAGCACAATAGATGCAGAAAAAGCACTGATAAAATTCAACATTTCTTCAAAATAAAAACTCAAAACAAAATGAGTACAGAGAGATTGTATCCCCTCAAATTAAGGGTATGTATAACAAATCCACAGCCAACACCATACTAAACAGGGAAAAAGTGAAAATGTTTCCTCTAACATTAGCTGAACGAAACAAGAATGTCTACTTTGGAGAGAAAGAAAAAAGGAGGAAAGGAAGAAGTCAAACCAAGCTTGTTGGCAGATGATATGATTCTATACATAGAAAAGACAAAAATGTCCACTAAAAAGACTGTTAGCATTTATACATATTGCCAGATACAAAAGCAACATCAAAAATCAGCAGAATTTTATACATTAATGACAAGACTGGCGAGGAGGAAATCATGAAAGCAAACCCATTCAAAACAGTTACAAAAAATATAATGCTGGGCTGGGGATTTAGCTCAGAGGTTAGAGTGCTTGTCTGGCATGCACAAGGCCCTGAGTTCGATCCCAGCACACACACAGAAAAAAAAAAAAAAGAAAATATATATATATATATATATATATATATATGATGTTTACAAATAAATGTAACCAAGTAGGTGAAATATCTCTAAAATGAAAATTATAAAAATGTGAAGATCTCTCACGTTCATGGATTAGAACAACTAATATTGTTTAAATGTCCACAATATCCCAAATGATTCACAGAAATCATCATAAAATTACCAACAGCATTATTAACAGAACTAGAAAAACTAAAAAAAAAAAAAAAAAAAAAAAAAAAAAAAAAAAAAAAAACAAAAAAAAAAAAAAAAAAAAAAAAAAAAAAAAAAAAAAAAAAAAAAAAAAAAAGTCATACAGAAGAATAAGAGACCAAGTAGTCAAAATAATGTTGAACAAAAAGAACAAAGCTGGAGGCATAGAATGTACCATAGTACAGTACCATATTTCAAGACATACTAGCAAGACACAGCAGCCGGCATGGCATGGTAGTACAGTAAAAACACACATAAATCAATGGACTAATAGAGATCCCAGAAATACACGTAAGTATTTGCAGCCAACTGATTCTCAGGAAAGCCCCAAAAACATACACTGGAGAAAGGACAGCTTCTTCAATAAATGGTGCTGAAGAAACTGGATATCCAAACACAGAAAACTGAAACTCAATTCTTATCTCTCATCCTACACAAATATCAACTTAAAATGACTCAAAGACTTGAACCTATGAAGCTACTTTAAAAAAAACCTAGGGAAAACACTTTAAGCCTTTCAAATAGACAATGATTGTATACAACTCCAAAAGCACTGTAAGCAAAAGTAAAAAGGAGACGAACAGGATTATGTTAAACTAAAAAATATTTTTGCACTACCAAAGAAACAATCAATGAAGTGAAGAGACAACTATAGAATGGGTGAAAATATCTGCAAACTATTCATCTGACAAAAGAGTACTATCATAATTTCCTGAGAACTGAAAAACAACAAAAATGAGTAATCCAATTAAAAATGGGCAAATGATCTGAATAGGCACCTCTCAAAAAAGTAAATAGAAATGACCATCAAATAAATGAAAAATGCTCACTATTGCTAGCGATCAGGGAACTGCAAATCTAAACCAGGATGAGATATTGTCTCACTCCAGTTAGATTGGCTATTATAAAACACAGAATAGAAAATAGAAAACAAATGCTGTCAGGGATGTGGAGAAAAAGGAGAATACATGACTGGTGCAAATATAAACTAGTATACCCATTGTAGAGAGCAGAATAGAAGTTATTCAAAAAAAAAAAGAAGGTAAAAGAAAAATATAACTTTATGGTCTACCTATCTCATTTCTGAGTACATATTCAAAGGAAATGAAATCAGTATACCAAAGAGATGCCTGCATGCTTATATTTACTATGGCACTATTTACAATAGTTAATATATGGACTCAACCTAGATGCCCATCAACAGATGAATGTATAAAGAAAATATAGTATAAAAGCAGAATGCAGTATTATTCAGCCATAAAGACAAATGAACTCCTGTAATTTATAGCAAAGTGGATGAAACTGGATGAAATTATGTAAAGTACCAGTACACACAGAAAGACAAATACCACATGTTCTCTCCATCTGTGGAAGTGAAGAGAAAGTCAACCGAAATGGAGAATAGTGATTTCTAGAGTTTGGGAAGGGTGAATAAAGGAAGACTGGGTTTACTTAATGCATGCTGTATACATTTGCTGGAATATCACACAGAATCCTATTAGTACGTCCAAGTAATATATGTTAATCAAAAATAAAACAACTAATATGTAAAAGGAGATTAGATAACAGGTACAAAACCTTATATTCATTTGTGGCTTTTCTCTGTGTATCCTTACTTTCACCCAGCCCTAGCAAACATCAAACTACTTTGTGGGTCTATGGAGTTCTCTATTCTGAACATTCGTATAAATGGATTCATATCATTTATTATGTTTTCTGACTTGTTTTCTCCAACTTAAATATCCAGGGGAAATTCATCTGTGAACCAATCACAGACTTTCTTTTTTCCAAGGCTTTGGATTCTGGAAATAATCTGCCTTTATCATAAAAGAAAATGTCTCTTTCTTATTTCAGTCTTTGCCATTAGCCTAATGTGGATAGCAACACAACCACCACTAGACAGCTTGCTCTTATTCCATGAAGTCATGTACTTTATTATGTTTATGCTCTGGCATGTGTCATGAATGTTATTTCCTGGGGGAGGAAAAAGGGAGGGACATATTAAGGATGATCAAACTATGTTATGTGCATGTATAAACATGCCAAAATGAAACCAACTAATCTGTACAACTAATATGCACTAATAAAAAATTTAAAGAATGTTCTTTCACGCCTACATTGGAAAACTTCTCTAACTTTAAGACACAATTCCTGAGGTAAATGCTCTATTGAAGACTTCACTCTTTACTTGTATATACCTCTAATGTAGTATAGTACTTTAATATCTCTTGTGCTGTATATAACTTTTGTCTTCTATGTTACATCTAGAGACAGAGACAGAGATATATCCCTCACTTTTCCACAAGCTCCTGGAGGCTACAAACTTTGTCTTAGCCTTCAGACGTCAATATACCTCTATTCCCTGCACCTAGAAGACTTTAGCCTATAAAAAATTTAATCATTTGGATGTTTATATGTCCCATAGGGCAGTGAAGACCAAGATCCATAGACAATGGAATCACTAAGTTCCACATGGAAAGTCTAATGGACTCAAGTTTTTAATCAGGAATTGAAATTCAAATCCCTTTTGGGGTCAGGCAGGCTACAAAATGCCACAAATTAGCTGTAATGACCAGAGAACTTCCAAGAAGATGGCAGAGCGGTAAGCAGCAACAAATCGGCCTCCCCAAGATTCAGAATACAGACACTGAAAAATAACAACTTAGGGAAGGAGGAAAGAAGGAGAGACGTGGATCCCTGGAACCCAGGAAGGTCATGGAAAAAAAAAAAATTGCAGCCTGCACAGAAATTGAAGAGACAGACCACAACACAGAAAAGGGAAGGGGCAACCTGCACTTTGTCCCCAACTCCTGGCTCATGGCATGAGAAAGGAAAATTGAATCTACAGAGACACAGTGAAAGTGAGCAACTCCAGAGGCCCCCAAGGAGAAATGCACTGATGGAACAGCTTGCTGGATGCTGTACACTACAACAGCTGGTGAGTGACTCCACTTCAAACGAGTGCCATGTCTTATGGAAAATATACTTCATCAGACGCCATTTTAGGGAGCAGATGCCATTTTAGGGAGGAGCAAACTGAGCCCAGGACTAAGAGCACCCACTATCAGCTTCATCTCAGGGTTCCCAGTGTTAAACAACCACGTTGAATGGGTGAGGGACAATCACAGGAGATGTTCATGGTCAGGGATCCATGGGCAGGCCAGGAAGAGACACCCAGACTATTATAAGCTAAATGACTCAGGCCCCAACTCCACAACCAGATGTCAGGCTCACCCTGAAATTGCATGGATTTGTAAATCCCAGAACCAATACCATGCCCTAATCCTACTGCAAGCTTGCTGGGATTATCCAGCATGGATCTGGGCTCTGACCACATCCTTTGTCTGCAACAAGAGCACAATCACACCTTGAATTGGACACTACCACAAAACTATAGACTCCAGAAGATAATCACGTACCTGAAATCACAGAGAAACTTTTTCTTTGCTTTTTGTTTTTAGTTTTTGTTCATTTGCATTTTTTTCCCTCATTGTGTTTGCTTCTTTTTGGGACTGAACACTGCAGTTTTGATTTGTTTTGTCTCTGTTTTTATTCTTCCCTTCCCTCCTGTCTTCTTCCACAGTTTCTGGAAGCATGGGTAATCGTTCTCTGTCCTTCAGTCTTGCTTCTACACTCTTTTTCTTCTTTTATTTCTCTATATTTTTCTTGTCTCCCTTTTAACATTCACCCCTTAGGGTAAAACTGCTCTCCTGAATGGATATTTACTGTATATAATTTCTCAATTTGTCCTAGATTTTGTTATATAGCTATAAATCTTGTACATATGGTTAAAGGCGGAAAATTATTAGTTATCACAGTTTCTCATTTTCCAGTCTGTGTTTGATGCTATGGTTATTGCTGATTGGACTACTTTAGCCAAGGTTACACAGTTGCTGTGATCAACTGATCTTCCCTGTATGTCAATATCTAGATTGTCTGGAGGACATAAAAACACTACAGTCCAGGACCAAAGAATTGGGTGATAAGCTAAACAGGCTGCAACCTCTCATCCCTAATAAAAAGAAGAGGCAAGATCCTGGGATAGCCTCAAAGGCCGAGAGTCAGCTATGCCTAGAAGACATCTCTGAAAAGTAGTCATTTCACAAACAGGTCTTGATACTAGTAATAAAACCACCTACCATAAGCAATTTACAAGTATCAGCACAGAAAATAAATTAAAAAAAAGAGAAAATGAGAAAATACAGAAGCAAGATGTAATCACAGACCTCCAGCTCACCCAAGGCAAATCCAGGGGGAAACTGAGGTGGAAGAAATCAAAAGCCACCCAGCTGAACTTTCTGAAATGGTAGTAGCAGAAGTAAGAAAGCAGATGAATGAGTTTCTAGAAAAAACAAAACAGAAATAATTACAAAGAGAATTAAAGAGATGGTGACAATAAATGAAGGACATGGTTAGTGAATCTAGAGTAGATACAGTACAGGAAAGAAAAAAAAAAAGAGGAGCTTAGGATAGTCATGGTAATCGTGAATGCCCAATATAGGAAAGAACTGGACACCATAAAGCAGATTCAAAGAGATACCTAAGAGATTAAAAATTCTATTGAAAGTTTATACAACACAATCAATCAATATGAAGATACAATATCAAATCTTAGAAGACAAGGTTGTAGTTAGCAATCATCAAATGAAAGACTTCTTAAAAATAGCAAGGGACCATGAAAAATCAATCCAACAGCTGCTAGACAATGCAAAGAACAAGAACAGGAGATTGACTGGAACGATGAAAAATCAGAAGCTAGCACAAAGGACATAAAAATCCTGTTCACAGAAGTAATAGCAGAAAACTTCCCAAGCACAGAAAAAAGAATGTGACATATAGATATGTGAAGCATATAGAACCCCAATTAGCCATGAGCAGAAAAAAAACTACACCAAGGCATACAATAGTCAAGATTCTAGGAATTCAACACAAGAATAGAATATGAAAAGCTGTCAGAGAAAAGAAACAAATCACCTATAAAGAAAAACTCATCAGAATCACAGCAGCCTTTCCCAAAACAAACCTTCAGGTCAAGGAGAGCTTGAAGTGAAGTATTTCAAGACCTAAAAGAAAATAACCACCAACCCAGACTGATGTATCCTGCAAAATTATCTTTCAAAATTGATGGAAAAATGATACACTTTCATAATAAAGAACACGAAGAAATTCTTGACCATCAGATCAGCATGCCCAATAGTTCTGAATGATATGCTAGAAAAAGACAATGAAGACACCAGTTCCAAGAATCTCAGTAAAATGAATGCACCAGGCATGGTAGCAATTAAATAGAAGGAAAAGAAAGGGAATCAACAACAGGAAAAAAATACGTTGACAAGGACAAGTCAATACATGTCAATGTGAATGATCTCAATTCACCAATCAGAAGAAATAAAATGGCAGAATGAATCAAGAAACAAGATCTAACAATATGGTCAATACAAGGAACACATTGAATTCAAAGAAAAACTCAGACTAAAAATTGAAGGATGGAAAACAATACTTCATGTGACAGGAACTGAGAAAAAGCAGGGGTAGCTATTCTATTCGCAAAGTGGATTTTAAGCCAAAACTGATTAAAAGAGACAAAGAAGGTTGCTACATACTTCCTAAGGGAAGAATCCAACAGAAAGTGATAACAATCATAAGTATATATGCAGCAAATATCGGCACACCCAATCATATAAAATAAAAACTAATGAATATGAAAAATCAGATAAGCACTAATACAAGTGTAATGGGGGACCGCAATACTCTACTGTCACAAATAGATAGATCAACTAGACAAAAATCAACAAAAATATCAGAGCTGAATCAAACCTTTGAAAAAAATCGACTTAGTAGATATCTACAACAGAGTGTTCCAGCCAACAAAAACAGAATACACACTATTCTTAAGAGCAGATAGGACTTTTTCCAAAATAGACTACATACTAACTTATAGAACATAATTAAGTAAATGCAAAGGATATGAAATTATCCCATGCATATTATCAGATCATAGCACAATGAAATTGCAAATCAATGGCAAAAGAAACAACAAAAACTACAGAAATACATGGAAATTAAGTAACACCATTTTGAACAACCAACGGGTACTAATGAAATTAAAGAAGAAATTAGACAGTTTCTACAATTAAATGATAATGCCAATATGATATACCGAAACTTATGTGGCACAATGAAATCACTCCTACAAGGGAATTTATAGTGGTGAATTCCCACATCAGAAAAATAGAATGAGCTCAAATAAATAACCTAATGTTGAAACCTCAAGCTTCCTGAAAAAAAAGAGCAAGTTAAACACAAAGCTAGGATGAGGAAGGAAATTATAAAGATCAGAGCAATAATTAATGCATTTGAGACTAAGAAAACAATACAAGGAAGCTATGAATCAATGAGTTGGTTTTCTGAAAGATTAAATAGACAAACTCTTAGCAAGCTTTATCAAAACAAGGAAAGAAAAGACCCAAATCCATGCAATCAGGAATGAAAAGGGTAAAATCACAATGGATTCTGCAGAAATTGACAAGTTCATCAATATCTACTTTGAGAACCTGTACTCTAACATGACAGAAAACTCAGAAGAAATGGACAGATTCCTAGACACATGAATTACCAAACCTGAATAAAGAAGACATTAAAAATTCTAAATAATCCAATGTCAGTTAATAAAACTGAAGAAATAATTTTCACACTACCAACAAAGGAAAGGCCAAGTCCAGATGGATTCACTGCAAAATTCTACAAGAAATTTAGAAAAGATATAATACCATTTCTCCTCAAACTCTTTAATGAAATTGAAAAGGAAGCAATGCTCCCAAACACATTCCTAAAAGCAAGCATTATCCCAGTATCAAAAACAGAGAAGGATCCTACCAAAAAAGAGAACTTTACAAGCCAGTCTCCTTAATGAACACCAATGCAAAAATCCTCATTAAGATACTGACAAACAGAATGTAGCAAACAATCAAGGAGATTATACGCCATGAGCAAATAGGATTCATCCCAGAGATGTAGAAATGGTTCAGAATACGCAAATCAATAAATGTAACATGCCACATTAACAGAACCAAGGACAAAAAACACATGATCATTTCAACAGACAAGGAAAAAGCATTTGACAAAGTCCAACACACATTCATGATAAAAACCCTACAGAAATCTGGACTAGAGGGTCTCTCTATCTCAATCTCATAAAAGCCATTTGTAACACACCAACAGCTAACATCATACTAAATGGTCAAAAACTGAAAAGTTTTTATTCTAATATCAGAAACAAGACAAGGATGAGCATTATCACCACTCCTGTTCAATATATTTCTAGAAATGTTAGCCAGAGGAATTGGACAACACAAAGAAATGAAAAGAATATGGATAGGAATGGAAGAAATTAAATTATCATTATTTAAAAATGACATAATACTCTACACAGAAGACCCCAAAAATTCCACTAAAAGACTCCTAGAATTAGTAACCAAATTCAGTAGCACAGCTGGATAGAAAGTCAGCACTCAAACATCAATAGCATTCCTGCACATGAATAACAAACTCACTGAGAGAGAAATTAGGGAAACAACACTTTTCACAATAGCATAAAAAACGAAATTCTTAGGAATCAATCTAATGAAGGAAGTGAAAGACCGCATTATATTGAAAACTACAGTACTCTGAAGAAAGAGATAGAAGAGGATATCAGAAAATGGAAAGATATCCCCTGTTCTTGGATGGGCAGAACCAATCTTGTGAAAATGGCCATACTTCTAAAACTGTTAAAAGGACTGAATGTAATCCCAATCAAAACACCAATAGCATACCTCCAAGAACTAGAGAAAATAATCCTAAAATTCATATAAAACCAAAAGAGACCCACAACAGCGAAAGCAGTTCTGGGCAATAAGGGCAAGGAAGGGGGCATTACAATCCCTGATTTGAAGTTATAGTACAAGGCTACCATGATAAAAAGAGCATGTTACTAAAAAGAAAGAAAGGGGGGAAAAAAAGAAAAACAGATGCAGCATCAATCAAACAGAATAGAAGATGCAGAAAGAACTTCAAGCACACTCAGTTACCTTATCTTTGACAAAGGGAACAAACACTTTCAATGGAAGAAAGACAGCCTCTTTAATAAATGGTGGGGGGAAAACTGCTTTCCACATGCTGAAGACTGAACCTAGACTTGTATCTCTCACCATGCACTAAACTAAAATTGAAATAGGAGCAAAGATTTAAATATAAAAACAGAAACACTTAATCTGCTAGAAGACAGAATATATAAAACTCTGAAAGACATAGGTGTAAGCACACACTATATGAATAAAACCCCAATTGCCCAGGAAATATTACAAAGAATCAATCACTGGGATCATATCAAATGTAAAAGCTTTTGCACACCAAAAAAAAAAAAAAAAAAAACTAACAAGAGATTGAAGACACAACCCACAGAGTGGGAAAAATTTTTTACCAGCTACTCCTCAGACAAAGGACTAATATCTAGACTATATAAAGAAGTCCAAAAAATACAACACTCCAAATTCAAAAACCCAACACAAAAATGGGCATCTGAAATGAATAGACACTTCTCAGATGAAAAACTATAAACATATATTTATGAAAAAATGTTCAACACCACTCATCATTCGAGAGATGCAAATTAAAACAACACTGAGATTTCATCTCACTCCACAGAGAATGGCTATCATCAAGCAGTCAACCAATAACAAATGCCGGCAAGGCCGTGGGGATATAGGAACCCTTCTCCATTGTTAGTGGGAGCGTAAACTGGGACAATCATTACAGAAATCGCTACAGAGATTCCTCAACAAACTAAAACTAGAGGTTCCATTTGACCCAGCTATTCTCCTTCTAGGTATCTTCCAGAAAGAGTTAAAAGCACCACACCAGAGTAATATATGTATACGCATGTTCATAGCAGCACAATATGTAATAGTAACGGCCCAGATGCCCATTAACAGATGAATGAATAAAGAAGATGTGATATTTATATACTATAGAGAACTAGTCCACCATAAAGAAGTTATTTGAGTCATTGTAGGTAAATGGACACAACCCAAGACCAAAATCTTAAGTGAAATAAATCAGACACATGAGTTTAAATATCATATTGAATGGAA
>PVJO010034721.1:0-10647 GCA_004026905.1 Hystrix cristata | reverse complement strand
AGTGAAATAAATCAGACACTTATTAGTACACATCGAATTGTTTCTCTGATATGAGAAACCATAAGTGTAAATAAGGACAAAGGGGTAGAATAGTTATTGTATTTAAAAGAGAGAACTAGATAGGGAAAAGGGGGATAAAGAAGGTTAAAAGAAAAGTAAGATGAAAGGGGGGAAAAAATGGTAAAGTGTAGTTACACTTGTTGCAAATAGGGAGGGGTGGGTGGATGGAAGGGAGGGGAGGGGAAGGGGGGAAGAGGGGGGAAAACCAAGATGTATCATGTACAGGTACAAAATAACCATGTTGATTATGATCATTATGTATGCAATGTACCAATACATGTTCTTGGTAAAAAATAATAAAAAAATTTAAAAAAATAAATAAATAAATAAATAGGCAAAGTGTCAGACTACATTAAAGAAAGCATTGGTTGGCATCTGTGTTTGCCCTCTCTTCTGTATGAAGGGAGAAAGCCCAGGCCTCTCCCCTAGCCGGCCAGGGTGCCTTGAAAATTTCAATATCTTTAAGCTAGAGATGTCACGTTAAATCGTGCTATGAAGACAATAAATGATCAAGTGAGGTGACTAAGAAAGCAAACTTTTAGAAATTAAATGTTACTTTTTTTCTCTTTTTTTTTTTTTTTTTTTGAGACAGTGTCTCACTATGTAGTTCAGGCTGGCCTTGAACTCACTATGTGGCCCAGGCTGGTCTGGAACTCGAGTCAGTCCTCCCGCCTCAGCCTCCGAAGTGCTGGGATTACAGGTGTGCATCACCTGGCCCGGCAAAAGCTACATTTTAAAAGGTTCCACAACAATCTCTAAAGCTCGGGTGTTTTAAAATACTCACTTGGTAATAACAGAACAGAATTCTATGATTTTACGCATCCACACAGGATGGCAAGTAAGCCTGGAGCTAGCTCGTTGGCAGAACTGGCCTCCTAACCTGCACTAGGCCTGTTTTTCCACAGCTTCAGGTGAAAAGAAACAATTTCTTTTATTCTGAGATGTTTTTCCACAAGGAGCATCCTCTAAGCAAGCACCGGAATTCAATTAGCACCAAGCCCAAAAACAAAACAGGAAAAAGACCTAGATGTAAGAAGCTTACAACTGGAATATGCAGAAAGGAAGGGGCAGAGAAGTTGAAGAAATGGAAGATGGGGCAAGCAGTAATCTGCCTCTCCACGATGCCCACGATTGCAAGCGAGGGCTGAGGACCCCCCTCTCCACGCTGGGCCTCTGCACAGCATGGGGAGCTGGCAGGGGGAGAACCCAGCCTGCTGTTTCCTAGCTGTGGCTTTGAAGTGTGCTTGCTGATGTGTAAAATAGGAATAGTTATCCCAACCCCTTAGAATGTTACAAAGTACAGCGCACGCGTAACCTGTGTGAGCCATTGGTAGGAGGTGACTATGAGTGTACTTTCCCTAGAGTTTGGGGGACCTCTGGCCACTGTGCCTCCATCCTCTGCATCCTGCTCCATCTGTGCCCGACTAAATCCCCCTGCTAGGGAATTTTCTCCTCAATTATGTGAAAACTCAGCCTTTTCCCATTTCCTACCTACACCCTCTCGACTTTGTGAGCAGCTTCCAGCGTGCAGCCTCAGCGTGACACTGCCTATCTTTCTGACCTCAGTGTCCCTACCCTCTGGAATGTGCTTTCTTGTCAGATGTCCACAGTCTCTCCCTTCCAAATGCTCGTCCACCTTTACCTCGCCACAAGGGCCTCCTCCTGTCCGAACTGCAGTCGCTCAGCTTAGTCCCAGCCTCTCCACAATGAGACCTTTGTCATTAGTAACTCCCTGTACCTGGCAGCACTTAAGGTACCAGGAATGCTGTGATAATTGAGCCCCACCCCCTGCCCTCTGGGGGTTCCCTCAGCCTGGAGCTGGTGACAGCTGTAGCGCCTCCGTGGGCGTGCCTCCCGGTCCCCTTTCCCGCCTCGTGTACTGGTGTGTGTACTTCGTGAGGATTTAATTATAGATTGTTTTCTTCATACCTCAGCAGCCCAGTCTCCTATGCCCACAGGGTTGGAAGCATGGGGCTGAGAACACAGTGGATACTTCAGAGACACCACCCGCTGACCTCTAGCCTCGGCCCACAGTGAAGAGGGTTGCCCCACCTATTGCAACAGGCCTCACAAAGGTCAAGCGATACGTTTGAAAACAAACTCAAAGAGCCAGGCTCCTGGTGGTTGCCAAAACCTCTCTTGGTGAAGCAAGTGGTCCCAGCTTTAGAGCTCATGGGACAGTGCATTTTTTAATTTGGACAATTCTGAAATGAAAATAAGGACTGTCGGTTGAATCAAATATTAAGTCAGTGTTCTGGAAACCTGAGCCATCCTTGTTCCTCTCTTTTCGTGTCAGCTTTGAGGGTGCTTGGCAGGAGCATCTCCTGAGCTTCCCACCCCCCCCCATGCATTCCAGCAGCTCCAGCGGAGCCCTCCCCTTGCACCCCACCGGCCACGCCTCAGCTTTGCCTTCGCATGCGTGGCAGGCTTGAGAATCTGCCCATGTATCTATCAGTGGCCGTGGGCAACAAGATACTGAACACCACGGACCCCATTGAGCCATGCTTTGCTTCCACAGAAAGGAAACTTCTGCTTTTAGGTGGCTGGATAATTTTTTAGGCTTTTTATCTGAGAGCTTTCTCCCTCACCCTTGTGCCCATCAGAGAGCCACGCCCAAGCCCTTGTGCCCTCTGGTAGAAAACACACTGCGAGTTGGGGGCAGGAGGGTGCTGGCCCAGAGCTTGCAGAGCCCTTTCCCAAAGGGCAGGCTCAGGTTACTGGAGGCATTCATTACTCTAAGTGCTGGGGAAATAGCAGGGCACAAGACAGACCAGCCCTTGTTCTCATAGAATTGGCACACTAGTTAGGTAAGAAAGACAAATGACCTAATTTCAGATAGCGATAAACACCGTGAGGATGTAAAATGGCATCATGTGATGATAATGGCACAGTGCAGTGAGAACGGCCCCACAGCCCGAGGCAGTGCAGGACTCGTGCTTGTGAAGCAACCATTCTAACCACTGAGCTAAAGCCCCAGCCCCTCTAGGCAGAATTCTAAACGAGGGCCATTGTGGTAAATGTTAGCCACTTGATGCTATTTAAATGTTTTTGAATTCAAATAAAAATCAAAAGAAAGGGGCTGGGGATTTGCTCAGTGGTTAGAGCACTTGCTTTGCAAGCACAAGGCCCCAAGTTCAATCCCCAGCACCAAAAAAAAAAAGATCAAATGAAAACTCAATTTCTTATATACATTTCCAAGTGCCAATGGCTACATGTGGCCAGTGGGTGCTTTAGTGGACAGCACGGACTAGTAAGGCTCCATCACAAATCTTTACAACAGCCTGATGGAGTAGGTCCCCTCCCATCTCGCAGGTAGAAAGTGAGGCACAGGCAGCTAGACAGAGATGGCTGGAGTTTGCATAGTGAGTGAGAGCTAACGTCACACAGTGGCTGTCGGCATGTACCCCACCCCTGCCATGTGAGTACAGACCACAGACCAAGCTGTCCACTCTCAGCTGGACCAGAGCCCGGGGGGACGTCACCCCTCAGGAGGAGTTTGTCATCAGATGTGTGATATTCATTCCATCCCTGCTGAAAATGTAGCCCTGCATCTGGCCCTCTTCCCCCTTCAAAAGAAACGGGCTCCTGTGTGAACCTAGTAGGGCAACTATCTAAGCTCTCTGCCTCAGTTTCCCTGACAGGCATGTAAAAAGCACAGCCTCCTAGAGCCCCTGGGAGACTTAAAAGACAGGCATGGGCGGCACTCGGCACGGTACGGACACGGAAAGCACTAGGCAAGAGGTGGCCAGTACAACCATCTTGACGGCAGCATGGCTGCTCCACTCCAGGGACCCACGTGGACTCTGTGTTCTGGAACACACAGAAATAACCAGAACACCCATTTCAGTGGGGAGGCAACTTGACCTTACAGTTCTGGATTGGAGAACAACACTCCAGGAGGACCAGAAGCAGAGAGGTACTGACCTCACGAGACAGATTTGCATTTACTGCTCGTACTGCTGATACCTTGGGAAATGTGGCCACATTCTTTTAGAAAGGGGAAGACGCATACCTGCCTTGCGTGATCGTTTCAGTACCCAGGTGATTCTGAGCCTGAGCGCCTGGCACAGTGACAGCCACCATGGCTGTTTTATTAACGACTTTCATGTTTCTGTGATGAAAACAGTGCCCTTGCCCAGTTCCTTGCCCAGATGCCCTAGGTGCAGAGCCCGTGCCAGGATGGAACCCGTGGTCATGCTCAGCCTGTCAGGGCAGTGAGCATACTGCTTCGAGAGGCAGGCGGCACAAGCACGCGCATAACAGCTACTGTACCTAGGTGGACGCCGCTTCTCCTGAGCACTGGTTCTCCCAAAACCGGCCCAGAAAGTGGCTTCTGCATGTGACCTGAAGTGACCATCCTGCCCTTTCTGAATACCAGAGGAAAAGCCAACTCCCCAAGGTCCTGACTGACAAGTCGGTGCACCCAGATTGGATTGACCAGGAGCTCGCCCAGCCTAGGAGCCCCGAGCTCCAGAGGGAAACTCTGTGCAACCCCAAAGTGCTAAACTGCCACAAAGTGGCTACACTGCGTGCTTCTTAGTGAAGGGGGGGCCTGAGAGACACTGCCACAACCAAGGATTGTGTTTAATCCTACTGTGGGAGCAGGAGGCCAGATATAAGCAAGACGAGACAAAGCCAGTCGTACGCACAAATGGAAAAAGTGACGAACGCACAAACGGAAACTAGCGACCTCTAACAAGATAAGGGACTCTAGGAATTAGAAGGTGCTGGGTGGCACTGCATTCTCAGAGGTCCCAGTGAGTATGGGAAGTGGTTTTCTTTCTCCAGTTTCTTCGCCTCCTCCCAATGCTGATCTATAATTGATAGAATCCAGTGGTCCAGCCTCATTTTTTCTTCATCACTGGGTTTCATTTATTTCTACTGGGCTGGGGTATCAATGCTTCATTTCTGTGAGATGGCACAAAGTTGGTAGAGACCAGCCCTAAAATAACCTACGGGGCACCTCCACCTGCGTGGTCCCGGACTACCCCCATCAGGGTCTCGGTGTGGCTTGAGCATGCTCAGTGACAGCGCTTCCTCATGGGTCTGTGTGGCGGGGAGTGCATCTCCTCCCCCGGAACTTCACGCACGGAGTACTGAAGACTGGAACGTAAGAGCCCCGGAGTTCTTGCTCCTTGACGTAACAAAGGGCAACCATGAGTCAGTCTGCAAGGTCACAGGCCTGCAGGCCTCAGTCGCTGTCCACAGCACGGCCAGCTGTGGGCAGGAATCTGGTGAAGAACTGAGTCACACCTGGTGGCTGTCGGATCTCCAGATGGGAAGTCAGAGGCCACACAGCCGTGAGTGCCACGCTGAAGCAGCCACAAGGAGTCCGAGGAAATGAAGATCTGGTAAAATGGTAAATGCCCTTTAGGTAAACAGTGAAAAGAATAAGTCTTTTCTTGTCTAATGAAACCACTGTTTTTCTAAGAAAGTGCAGCCATCTAAGAAGTGTAGAGCCATCTACTTCTGTACACTGAAACGTATAGAGCTTCAGTTAATGAATACTTTTCTTTCCTTCAAACTTGTGCTGTAATTAGACAGGCCCACAAACAGACGAAAAACCCATTGGTTAACTCGGGAGGCTTCATGTGTTTGGCAGGTTACGTAGATTTTTAAAGTAAATGAGCGCCTCTTCTTAGCCTAGGAACTACAGTTTACACTGTGGTCACCCAGCACTAAGACTTGACAAGTAGTTCCTGTTTCATCAGTGTAAAAAGACAGTTTAGCACTTGGGGTCACTATAACTTATCAGCCGGCAGACAGCTAGAGTCTTTGGGGATCACAGTGAGATACAGAGATGGGAACCCTGGTGAGATGTGACCTGCTTATTTTCCCTTCCATTTAAGGAAAATATCACAGGCACAACTATTTGTATGGTAACTTGTGAGAGTCACGTTCTTAAATTACCAGCGTGGAGCCTTTGTGGTCAATGACCAGCTTGTTAGAAGTGCCCGGGGAGGTTTCTGCGCAGTTGCACGTACTATCAGCTGCAGCCTATGAAACAGCACTACTTGGGTGCTCAGAGGGAGAGCTGCCCACGAAGGCAGGAGGAGGCTGCAGAGCAGGAAGGGCCTGGGCAGAGCCACCACAGCCCCACCTGCCCTCGGGAGCTCCTCCCAGAAGCCCTTTTCTCTTTGAAAGTGTTGGGTCGACAGCATGCCCAGGCTCGGACAGCAGCCCTCCTGGGTCTGACTGAGGTCAGGAGACAGTGCGGGTGCTCCTGCTCTGAGGTGGGGTCTTCCATAGGGTGTTGGCACCCCTGCATTTTCCCTGAGGCCTCCGATGCCCCGGCAGGCACGACTGTTGGAGGGAGCTTGGGCAAGTGCCCACCTTGGCTCCCTCAGCCGCTTCGGGGCACAAGGGGTTTGCTTTCTACACCAGGCATTCGCGCTCAGATGGGCCAGTCCCTTATCACTGTGCAGACGCTTTGCGTGGTTTTAAATAGAAGGCAAATGGAAACTCTGAGGTATGAGCTAATGGGAATGCAGGTTAATAAATCCATCATGCAGGCCCCCGGAGACCACAGGCTTCCCGGACAGGCCTCGGATCCTGTTTCCATGTCTAATTGCCAGTCTCCCTAATCACATCTGTTACAACCTTAATGTCAGGCTGTGTGTTCTTTCAGAGGAAAACGGCCATCAGTGTGGAAGGAATGTTGATGGGCCTTGTATTCTATGGTGGATAATCACAGGAAGAGGATGGTCCCCAAGTGTCACTGGCACACTCTGCGGATCTTGGGGGCACTGAATTGCTGCTTTTGTAAAATGGCTTTCTCATTGTAGATTCTGGTAAACTAAGCACAATTCTGGCAATTCAAGATTACCATGGAAGAGTATTATGAAAACATGTTACCACTTTGTTAGTGGGTATTGTTATCTTTTTAAAGAGAAACTACTTATTAATTTGTTCTGGCTATAAAGTATATGCTCATCATTAGAAGCTTTAGGGATTACCAAGTGGAAGTCGTAAGAAATAAAAATTACTCATTACCACATAAAGATAAATGCTTTTCACATTTTGGTGTGTATCTTCTAGACTTTGTCCCTATGTATATAGATTTATATATGTATATGTGTGTGATATCATATACACAGCTTTTAATACACTTTTAAATTTAACCTATCATAGACATATTTCCCTGCAGATAAATACAGTCCTCCACTATTGTTATTATTACTGCATGGTTTAGATGTGTCCTGCTAAGCCAGCACCTTACTGACAGATACTCAGATCACTTAGTGTGGTGAGTGTCTAGTAAAGAATAAGATTTGTGTTTGCTTGTTTGTTTTTCCTATCTCTCCTGGAGATTTCCTCCATTCACTTTTAGAGACAGACCCATGGTAAGATGCCACTGCCTGGCCAGAGAAGAGGGGGCCTCTCAGAGCCTCTCCATGCCAAGCTTCCGCCTTTGGGTGAGTCCTGATTCGGCTCCTTCACCACTGTGCTCAGTCAGTCAGGCGTCCTGCGGGGTGTTCACCTGCAAGCTGGCCTTTCTGCTCCTCTCCCGGTGTCTCCGGCTTCCAGGAGAAGGGCGAGGAGGCCTTGCAGAGTCTGCGCCTTCACCTAGCCAGGCCCCAGTGGAGCCCACCATGCTGACTCCCATGCTGAGCGCTTAGCTGCACCTGGTTTTGTCAGAACGCATGTACGTGCACACTCTGATTCTTAAAGATGATTACTAAATGAGATTTTTTTTGGCCTCTCTAAAAAATAGTTGCTCCTTTTGCTTTCAACATTTTTTGCTTCCACATTGTAATGGCGGTTACTCTTTTTACCAGAATATTTCTGAAGTTGCTGTCAAATGCTTAGCCATCCCTGAAATGTTTTCTTTCTTACAGCTCTAACTTTTTGAGATTTTGAAATCACTTACTAGTTAAGTGGCCTAAATATGTGCACAAGTAGGAATAGGAGTGGCCTGCGACTTAAAATAGCATGTTTATCCAGATGATTCTGAAGTCAGAATAACACCCTCGCTGGTTCTCAGAGAGGCTAGGGCTTCTCTCTTGAAAGCAGGTGTTTAGGATTCCAGTTGTGGCCTAATTAGCTGCAGGCCATTTTTAGCCCCTTGTCAAGTGCCTTAGATGTTTCAAAGGAAGAAGTAGGTTTTGCTGTCCCTCAGGGCACCTTGCCCTGCCTGGCTGTCTCTGCTTGCTTCCCTGATGGCTCTTTTCCAGTGAAAACAGAGGGTACAGCTGGCCAGAAAGTGCTTCTGTTTGCTTTTATATTTCCCTCTTTGGAAGTAACTGGAATTTGTTTGCTAGCTCATTTCCATACTTAGATGATGTTCAGGAAATAACTCTAATAGGACCAAGTAAAGAGCTGGGAAGTGTATTTCTAGAAGTGCTGAAGAGCATTTTTATAGACGTAATAAACATTATTAAGTACTTACTGTATGCCAGGCACCAGGCCTGGTGGGCTTCAGCACTCTGAGCAACCCTGTGACTTGGCTGTCACCCTGGTTGAGGTCCAGCCTCAACCCCAAACACTCCGCCGCTCACAAGTTTGTCCATTCTGTCTTCTTCGGTTCCATCGTGTTAAACAGACCATTGGACCTCTGTTGATCAAGCTTGCTTTCTTCCTTCTTTTCTTTTCTTTCTTTTTTGATCCCTTGAGAGAGGGTATCACTGTGTAACCCAAACTGGCCTTGAACTCGAGATCCTCCTGCCTCAACCTGCTGTGTGCTGTCTTACAAGTGTGCGCCTCTGCGCCTGGCTGGGCCTCAGTCTCTTACTCCTGAGACAGGTTGCTGGGGGCTGATGCACAGCTTTCTTCCACCCTCCGTGTTCTCCGGGTCCATGGGCTCACTTGGAAAACTGCCTCCCTGCTAGGAATCATTTCTCCCCAGCACATTTCATCACCACAATTGCTGCCTTCGTCCCCTGACCAACTTCCGTTTTCTTGACGGCCACACTCAAGCTACAGGACAGCAGAGCAGTACAGAAAGTATCCCCCAAAGCCTGCAGAGGTCCCTGCGCGCCCGTGCTGAGATGCTGCAGGTGCCGGGGGCTCGGGGGGCTGGGGAACCGAGGCTGGCCCTGCAGAAAGCCAGCGGCGCAGCTCCGGTGCTCCCACTGCTGCTTGAGGGACAGGATCGAAGCAGATGGCTTATAACTTATTCATGACGGCTAGCTAAAATAGCTCGTCATAACTCGTTCACGGCTACCACCTGAGTACTGGGGTGCTGTTTTCAGAACCTAAAATTATTACCCTGTTTACACACTAGCTTGTGTTCAGCTAAACTGTAGAGCTGCTCTGGGTAGGCCGGGAACAGGAAGCTCAAGCTCTAAATGGTGAGGCGCTTTCCATCTCTTTAGTCTGAGATGTGTAGATGCTTTAAAATACCGCTTCTGGCTTGTTGAGAAATTATGGGATGAGGTCATGTCCAAATCAATGCTACTACATTGCTTTTCGATTAGTGCAGTGTAATTCTGGTTTAGCTCTCGGTACCATTTTGAAGCAGGATAAAATTATCTGAAGCACATACGTAATGCACGAGTTGAGATGTGTGGGGAGAACAGACATAATCAGCGAAGCGCAGTATGGTTGGCCAAGGGTAGTCCCCGCAGAGGGAGCACGGTGCCGAAGGGAGTGGGAGATGCCAGGGGCGAGAGGACACTGTGCCAATGAGAGCAGAGCCCACAGGGGACACCTGGGGGTGAGGCAGGGCCTTTGGGGTGTGCATGAGAGAGAAGCAGTGTACCAGAGCTGTCCCCGTGTGAACACCTGTGCCAGCTGGGCGTGTGCACATAGGGAGGTGGAAAAGAGATGTTCTGAGAAGAGTTTTGTCCTACTGTCACCCCGAAACAGTTTCTGGCACCTCAGAGCTAGGGACCACCTTTCACCCAGGACAGCCTAATTCTGACTCAGCCCACAGAGGGGCAGGGGAGGGCGCCCTGCCCCAAATGGGCCACTGCGAGGATGGGGAGAGAACACATGCTGGGCCGGGGTCGGGGAACCACTCTTCCTTCCCAAGCTGGCCTTGCTGCTCTTGCCCCAGGCCCCAGGGCCGGGAGAAGCTGGGAAGCCAGGCGTGCCCTGGCTTATGTTTTCTGTTTCGGCGGGGTGTTCTCCTCTGCTGTGAGGGGAAGCACTCTGTGCCATCCAAGGAGAGATGGTCCATAAATAAAACCATCAAGCCCGCGTCTCTGCATTAACACCCAGAGACAGAGGAGCATCGCTCTGGACTGCCTGCACGTTAGCCTGTCTGGGACAGGCGTCCGTCCTCACGCCGTGGAGAGCAGTCTGTGAAGTAGGGTGGGGGACCTTTCCCCTTAAGAGCCGAGTCCTCCCTGGAAGTGATGGCAGGATTCAGAGTGAACAGTGAATTCACAGGCATTAGATGCCAAATGCGTCTCCCTAGGAGGCGCTGGGGCTGCCCCGCCCGGTGTGCACAAGACCCTAAGCTCCATGACCTCCCCAGCACCTCAAGACAGAAAACATGCCCATGGCTGCTGCTTCCGGCCACACAGAGAGGACCAATCCCCATGCGCCCCTTGTCTGGGAGCAAGGCTGCGGGGCTGCATGCATTCACTGCGTGCGGGCCTGGCCCTGCCAGTGGCAGCCACCAAGCAGATTGACACAAGGACC
>PVJO010034720.1:0-10656 GCA_004026905.1 Hystrix cristata | reverse complement strand
TTGTATGTAAATGGATGTTCCTTGAGAACATACTATTAAGTGAAATAAATCAGACACTTATTAGTACACATCGAATTGTTTCTCTATATGAGAAACCATAAGTGTAAATAAGGACAAAGGGGTAGAATAGATATTTTGTTTAAAAAAGAAAAAAGAGAGATAGTATTCAAAAGAGAGAACTAGATAGGGAAAAGGGAGATAAAGAAGAAGGTTAAAAGAAAAGTAAGATGAAAGGGGAAAAAATGGTAACGTGTAGCTACACTTGTTGCAAATAGGGAGGGGTGGGTGAATGGAAGGGAAGGGAGGGGAAGGGGGGAAGAGGGGGGAAAACCAAGATGTATCATGTACAGGTACAAAATAACCATGTTGATTATGATCATTATGTATACAATGTACCAACGCATGTTCTTGGTAAAAATTAAAAAAAAAAAAAAAAAAAGAACGTAGTGCAGTTTGTGGATGGAGGACCTGAGATGAAGAGCAAAGCAGAAGCCACTCTGCTACATAAGCTCCTAAATCACCTGTTTTAACTCTATACCATAAATCACAGCCAATTAATCCATGCAGAAGCATTTGGATCCATACATGCCGGAGACCTGAGACTAACAATACCCATGCCCTATTATTCATTATGTCATCAGGCTGAGAAAGCAGAAACAGGTCTCTATTCCTATATCCTCACATGTGAAACAAAATATCTGGCTTAAAAATAGTGTTTAATAAATGGCTTCGATAAGTGAATGAATAAGATAATTCCACAGCCAATAACAGAGCAGAAAGATGTCAGGCCCATCTGCTACCTCACGTCACAGGCAACAGTTACTTCACAGAAAGAAAACAACTCAAGTTTGTTTTCTGCTTTCTTTAAGAAGAAAAAAAATCTTGCAAACAGTTTCTGAAGCAAGAATCATCTTGCCAAAGAAACTTAGCCTTTTATTTTTTATTTGATTGACGGACTGATTGACAGTACCAGAGATTGAACACAGGGCCTTGATAATGAGCTACACACCAGCCTATCTATCTATCTATCTGCCTATCTATCTATCTATCCATCCATCCATCCATCCATCCATCCACCCATCTATCTACATTTTAAAAAATAGTGTCACCTACTTGCCCAGTTTGGGCCCAAACTTATGATCCTCCTGCCCCAGTCTCCCAGAGTACTGGGATTACAAGTGTGTGTGCCTCCACATCCAACTCAAATTTTACCTTTTAGGAAATGTCTACAGTACTAAATAAAGAAGGGTACAATTTAGACTATGTAATTTTAAATACCTATATGATAAATGTGTTCTTTACAATATTTAAGTATCAGAAACAACTACATATCAAAGACTTGGGCAAATAAACTATGATATGCACAAACAGCAGTATACTTATATAACTATTAAAATTAATTCTACAGAATCTAAAATCTTCATACCAAAATATTACAATAAAATAAATCAAAAGGTCAGATTTACATACATATACATATATATGTGAATGGACTTGTTCACTAAAACTTTAATCCATAGGGTAATACATATATATGCACCCCAAATACTGAAAAGATATGTTTTTTCAAAAGTGATTATCTGTTACTAGTAGGATTACAGACAGCATTTCCTACTTTGTGTTTTCATGAATTTTCAAATTTTTCTTCAGTAAACATACATATATAGTGAGATGGGTGGCGGGGAGGAGTGTTCAGGATTTAGCTTAGTGGTAGAATGCTTACTTAAAAAGCACAAGGCCCTGAGTTTGATCTCCAGCATGCCCCTCCGCAAAAGATAGCTACAGGTTACATTCACAGAAGAGTATACAAAGCATGTCCATTTTCCAGCAAAATAACAAAATGAACGCTGTTGTAACCACAGTCATAATTATAAAAGATAGAACGTTACAGTACCTTAAAGAATACCAGTGTGTCCTCAAGTCTCTCTCAATACCACCTAACCTGATTTTTACATTAACTGTTAGCAAATGACTTCAACACTGTTATGACTGATTTTTACACATTATATCAGAGAAAAATATGACAGGTTCTTGATATAGGTATGGTAATGCTGTCCATTTTCAAAGAAAAGATTAATTCATACTTTCAGTAGAACATGATTTTGGTATCTGTTCTAGGATCATACTTGTGTCTGATCATATGCCATACTTCACCTGGTCTAAACATATGGCTGACCATACGTCAAGAAAGACAGGTAGTACAGGACAAAAGCTGACTTAATTCCAGACCATTTTTCTAGCCAAATATCATAACCAGTCACAAGGCACTCTTAGCAGTTTTACAAAGAGCTATAAGCAAATTAGTAGACTCAGAGAAAAGAAAAAATATTTACTTCTCTTGGGTGGCTGAGTATCTTCACCAAAATTACTGTGTGCTTAAATGTACTGGTGTGTATATTTTAAGCAATGTACAGTAAGAGTGGATAAACAGTTGCCCTCCTTCTCTGAGTAGTGTTTAAAGGGGGCCAGCCACAATTACTAGGTTTGGATAGAGGCTGTGGTGTATACTATACACACACTTATTTTAGGAGGTAGATTTTATACCAGTGGGACTGCCAGAAAATACTATTTGGTGATGATCTCTAGGAATTACTAAAGCTATAATCATGATTTTCTTCATGATTTGAAATTTAACATCCCCAAATAGAAGCCATGTGCCAAAATTAAAGCCTACATGTACCAAAATCAAGTAGTAAAAGCCAAGCATGGTGACACATGCCTGTAATCCCACTACTCTGGGGCAGGGGAGGTTGTTGAAGAAGGAGAATCCCAAATCTAAGCCCAGCCTGGGTAATTCAGCAAAATCTGTCTGAAAATTTAAAAAGGCCTGGGGATGTCACTCAGTGTGATGGCTCTGGGTTTAATCCTCAGAATCATAAAAAATAATAAATAAAAATTTTAAAACTTAAAGATTTTTAAAGTCAAGTAAAATAGAGCCACAAAAATTAATGCAGCAAAGTAAATAAAATTATATGCACCAAGCCTGAACTAACCAAACAAGAGAGAGTATCTGAAACAACCTACTTCCTCTACCCTCTATGTGACAACTATTAGGTAAATCACCTGGATGGGCACATCTGCTGAATTACAGCTACAACTATAAATAAGCCTCAGACAAAAGATGTATTGAACGGCAGAAGAATTATTAGATTTGGTGGTATGTTTGCATCAGAAAACTAAATGAGAAAAGTACAACCATTTAACTGATGAAGAGGTACAAGTGGACACCAGGCTACAGAAAGATAGTCACAAAAATAGCAAATCACACAGCTGGGAAGTTTGTCCCAACAATAATCAGTGCTACTGGAAAGGAAATGGACACCAGGGAAACAGAGAACATATTCAAAAAGGTAACAAGATGGAGAAGACAGGCAGAATAAAAGCACTGAGTCTCCAACTATTTCTCTATTCCTAGAGACCTACTGCCAAAATTCCGATTTTGATACTTCTCTTTCTTGCCAGATATATACCATATTAACAGCAAGACTGTCAGCTCTTACAGGACTAGACTACATGCATGGCTCCTATTATTTCTCTTAATCATGGGGAACATGATACACTGCCTACACATGGCTTCCAGGTCAGATGCATCATACCTTAGAAGTCAGTTATTAACTAAAGGAAAAAAAAAAATGGTTACGAGTAGATGCAAACTAGAACTCATCAAGCCAAAGAGTAATAGTACTTGATCAGCAAGTACTTAGGGCCAGTATCTCAAATTGGTTACTGTATAAAGTTTAGAATTTTGGGGGCCATGCAATAGTTATTAATTTTATAATAACAATACTAAATCACTCAAACAATTAACAGAAGAATGCATACGTGTTCATCAGAAGAAATAAAATTATTTCTGGTATCAAATTCTTAGAGAAGCTCTTTACATGTATGTGAGCATATAAAATGTGTATACATATATAAATAAATATAAATATATGAAACATTAAGACATCAGATTCCCTTTAAGGTTTTGCAAAAAAACAGAAATATTCTTTGACTATAGAATATTGATTCTTAAACTAAGTGCTCTTATTCTTCATCTACCAAGGCATGGCACTCCTAACTGTACAACAGCAATTCTCTGAAGAACCAAAATAATGTGGTCCAGGTATGCGCATTTCTAATGATCTAACTTCATGCAATGATAGAACTCAAGAGAGCCTAAAGAAATGAACAGATAACAACATGCCTGATAAACCATTTATCTCAAAAATCACCTATGTAAAACTGGTTTCTGGCAACTCGTACAGGCATAGTATTTATTATTATACTCTGATTAGTAACTACTTCACAAATACTAAATATATGAATAACTTATTTAGAATCTGGTGCTTTAAAAGTAGAAGAAATTTAGGAAGGAGAATTATTATATAAAACAAAAAAAGGCAGCTAACACAGACAACCTTATGGTACTGGGAAGAAACAAATGGAGAGGCTAACAAAGAGACCAAATCTGAACAGATCACAGTGTCACATGATGCTGACAGTGCAAGTGCCAAGCAGATATATTTCTGTTGTTCAGATGTTGCATCCTGGATTCCCAGAGACATGAACCTGCAAGGATGAGCCTGTATCAAGTGTCACACACCCTAACAAGCAACCTCAATCTAGTACCCTAAAGAATTTATCACTATTTGTACAGTTAGGACAGCCTGAACTTTATCATAATCCTTTCTACTGAGCAACATGAATCTTATCTTTCCAAATATCCTTCTATGAGGTTCAAATAGCACCATTTATCTCGAATCTTTACAGTACCATGACCCAAATACAAAGAGTGAAGGGAGAGCACAACACTTCGAGGAGGGGAGCAGACAGACATTCCAACCTTCTAATAATCTAAAGAATCTTAGGATAAGAGCAGGGTATAGGTGGAAAAGTGGGACAGGGGATGAGCAAGAAAAACACAAATCTGTGTATTCCAGGAGCTATACCTACACACTGTGAAATTTTACTGGGCCTCCGTTTTACCATTTGCTAAATGAGATGTGATTATTGTCAAAGATGTTGCCAATCTAAAGAACCTCATACAAATAAAGGTGAAGGCTCATTCAAACCTTCCCTACCTTCTCTTTGATTCCAGAACTAACATTGGTCCCTATCTCTTAAAACAAAAACAGAGAATTTAACATCAATAATTTCATAGTCCCCAATGGCTAACCCCTTCTTATCTAAGGATTTCACATGGTACAACATCAACATTACTATGAAGCCAAATGAGAGAAAACCACATAACAAACTGATTCTTGTTTCGTTATTCCACTAACATGACAATTTGTGATGGTCTGAAAGACAGGTGGTAGATGACTACATAAATGTTCATCTATGGAATGTACTACTGATTTATAGGTTTTTTAGTAGCAGCATGAGAAAAGAGCACTTTGCCCATATCACTTGCCACATTTTACTTGAACAAGCAGGCACTCTGAAAACCACAGCAATATCACCACAGTTAATGTAAAATATTAATGTCTCATTTGTTCAACAGTTTTGTGGAAATTAAAACTTTTAGGTTAATCATATACTGAACAATTTTAATTAAAACAGTTATAAAACAATTAATCCACAAGAGCCAGCTTGGAACTCTGCCAGCCTTATTGGTTTAATGCATGTATGCAAAACTCATTCTTTTCCCTTTTGACTTAATGAATGCTAATATGTGACACAAAATATGCATACTAAGCTCCTAATACAGTTAGTCCATCTGGTTTTTCTTGCATTATCTATTTGTCATTTTTCTTTGATAGTAAAATTGAAAATGAGTTCTCTGTGTTAGAAATGAAAATGATGCCATGTGCTATGCTTCATTAAAAACTATTCTTCATAAAAATCTTCCAGAGTAAAACAAACACCTCAAGTACTATCTTTTTTGCTATGACCTGGATTGGAAGGGAAGGAAAGACAACCCCCAGACCAGGTCCAGAATCACAACTGCACTGTAATACTATCTTTTCCATCGCCATTTCCAAAGATTTTTTCTTTTTCTGAACACACTATGAAGATATGGAGGCTAAAGCACAAGTTTAAATATATAAGACAAGTCCTCAAGTACTTCACTTTGTTCACATTTCAATTTGTTTGATTCATTTTGGGATCTATTTGTTAGCCAAAGTAAGCACAGTTCAAGCCCTCTGCTGAATATTTAATGCATGCAAAATTACCTTTTAGTTCAAGCTAAGAGACCTTTTATTTCCAATAAAACCTAAGAAGAGCACTGTTATCAGGATACCTTCAGATTTTGGTTTTCCAGGCAAGAGCCCACAGAAAGCACGGTAAGCTGTTAGCTTCCACTAGAATACACCACTCCATCTAGTTAAGCCTTGGCAAGAATATGAATACTGCAGACTTCACAGTTTATCAAGCTCCAGAATACAAAAAATATACATGACCTAACTCTTCTAGTAAAAGCACAAGCATGAGTACTTCGCCTAAACTCTCATTTCAAATGTAAGCTACTACACCAAACGCTGTTACAAGTGAAGAAAGGAGTACAAGTAATTCAGCTCTCAAATGGTGAGAATGATCCCCAGCATAATTATATTGGCTGTACCTTCACATCTGGTGTGTATCTTGTTATTTCTGGTTGGATACATCATATAAGAAGCACATTAACCCAGAAAAGATATTAAATTTCCCCCTTAGTCACTTCATACTCAGGCAAAAAAACCAAAATAAAACAAACCACAACTCTAATTCATGCCTAAAAAGCAGCTGGAAGAGAAGGCTTTCCAATTTATTGCCAATATCAACCAGGGCATTCTGGAAAGTCAAAGTTTCCCTCATTAAGGTAGTAGAGCATAAAACTATTTGACAGTACTAAAATACTGTAAATATCAACATTGAAAAGTCTTATTCCACGCAACAGACAAATTGGAAGCTCAGGTAGTCTATCACCTGTATCCAATCAGTCTTTGAGACAACATTGTTACAAAAACCATTCTGATAGGGCTGAGGATTTAGCTCAGTGGTTAAAGTGCTTGCCTTGCAAGCACAAGGACCCAAATTCGATCCCCAGCACCAAAAAAAAAAAAAAAAAAAAACCATTCTGATAAATTCTCTTAATATGACCATCTAAAAATGCCCACTTGTAAAAAGCAAGCTTTTTTCCCTGCCCTGATTCAGTCATAGAATCACAGTGACTGAAACCAAAACAAGTGGACTAAATGAGTGCAAATAAATTTTTAGCTCTGAAGTTTTTAATTCTATAAAAAGTATGTTATAACTAAAATCATAAAATGTGAAGGCTGGGACATACCTCAAGAGATAACCGGATTCACTGCAAATGACATTTAGATAATAAGGGAGAAGAGCATGGTTATATGTGTAGTATTAAGAAGCTGAAAAACTATAATGATATTTATGGATGTTACAAGAATTTCTATAATCTAAATATGCCCTTATCAGTGACATTTGAGAGGTGCCTTAAATATATCAAAGCATAAAGGCAGGCTCCGGTCCAAAGACATTTGTGGCTGCCCTGTGATTCAGGTCATGTCTTTTCTTCTGTCTAAGGCAGTAATTCTCACGTAGGGTGATACTGCTCCTTATTAGGCAATATCTGGAGACACTCTAGTTGTCACACCTGGGGGCACTACTAGTATCTAGTGTGGAGGCCAGGAATGCTACTGAACATCCTACAATGTGCACGATACTTCCACAAAATGAATAATATAGCCCAATATATGCATGGTGCTAAGCATCCTGCTCTAAAGAGTCATCACTACCAAGGCAACACTCACAGCAAACCTGAAACCAGAAATAATGCCCTCTCTTCCTTGTAGTAAGATGGCTTGCCCTTCCAAGAAGTAAATACTACCAAATGGCTCTGACTTTCCATCCTTTACAGTGCTAAAAGGTCAAATCAACCATTAATCGAAAAGAAGCTCCAGATACCTTTTATTCTTACTAGGAAGGTTTTCTTTGAAAGAAGAGAGGAATAAGAAAATATACGGGCAGTGGAAGAGGAGGTAATACGGGCTTAAGAGTAAGATAAAAGGAGAAAATAAAGAAAAATTACCTTCTCCAACAAACCTGTGAAAGCATTTCAAATCATTGCAATTACTTACGCCCAAGAGAATCCCTTTTCACATTCATGAGGTATTTTCTTCTAACTCTCATGCTATTTCAAGTTAAAATAACACTGTCAGTGCAGCACCACTATAAGTGATAAGTAAATAGCAAAGACAGATTCCAGAATGTCTTCCACATGAAACACAAATTCAACATGCAACACTGCAGCATGATTTGCATCAATTCCACAGGATCCTTGTTCATAATTCTAGAACATAAAATCCTAATCCTAGAACATAAAATCTAGAACGTAATCCTAACTGTAGAACACTGTAGACCATACAGTAACAGTAGTGTCAGGGGCTTTAAAAGGGAGAAATTTTCTGTCCCTTGGTCATGGGCTTTACACTTCAAAATTTTTAAGAACTACCATACTAATTGGTATTCCTGTTAAGTTTATAAACAATTTATTTGTCGAGGCACGTCATGCACTATAAGAAACAACGAGCAACACCAGACGGTCCCAGTTCCAAATAGGACCTGCATTTACAGTGAAGGAGGGAAATGATCACCAGAAGCTGCAGTAGTAGAACAGGTTTCAAATATTTGCCCCATATTCCCCAACCACCTTACTTTAAGGAATGAGAGACACTATAGAAAAGACAAGCCTTCCATTTTTAAATTATACCCTTTAGGATTTTTTTCTTTCCTATCATTTCTTCCTAGATTACTCAACTTAGGTTCCTTTAGAGTTTTCACAATATTTTGATAAGGCAAGTTCCCCTTCAAGAAAATGTCTTTTCAGAATCTCTGCACCTCACCAATCAATCCTTCCGGACTTTCACTCTACTCATCTTGAATCCTCTCGATTTTTTTAAAGATCAAAAAGACTGCCTGCAAGTACAGAATCCTCTCCAGATCTACTAGTGTTACTTATGGGCAAGGCAGGAGACTTTTCCTGAATCTCAATATGCTTGCATTGTTCCTGTTCAACAGCTTTGAATGATAGGCTTCCCACTTCCCAAAGGTATGGGAAAACTAATGGTTGCTTTGTACACCTGCACAACAGGTTTTAAAAAAGTGAAAATGTGCTATTCCTCTGTATTGGCTTATCACTGCTTTTACACAGCTATGTCCAAATCAGCATCTTCCACTGACAATACAGAATCACGCTTCAAAACAAATTTTGAATTTATCAATATATAGGATCCACGATCTGGGAAAATAATAATAAACTGGTTTCTACAAACAATATACTAATTCCTCACTCTTCCTAAGCTTTGTCTCATTTTGTTCTTCCTCTTCTGCAGCCTGCCACTATCAAGCCCACAAAGTTTCAGAAGCGAACATATTAAAAATAAGAAAACAGAAGTCTGTCACTGTGTCAAACATGAAAACCTGAAAAGAAAAACTGCAAAACTCAGTGGTATAAGTGATGAAAGAGCTGTAAAAAATCCCAGGACCGCCAATCACAGAAGGATCAAAAGCACAGGAAGGGGGAGCTTTAAGCAGGTGGCACAGGATAGAAAATGAGTATGAAAACCCAGGTCTTAGAACGCTCCCAAGAATCTTCCAAGAGAACCCACAAGGTATGGAAGCTCTAAGCCTAGGATGTTGTTTCTCACCTCTTCCTTTGAGAATCGTCTGGAGTGCCAGGACAGAAGGATAGGACACAGGCCACCAATGACAAACAAAATGTAAACTTTAAGTTGGGTGGAAGTTACTGATTTTGCAAAAGCTTTGTTAAAATTTTTATCCCCAGGGTAAAGTCCCTCTGCATTAAGTAGCAAAATGAACTTAGTATTAACTAAAATGGTTACTATCTAAGGATCCTGGGAAGCTCACAAATGAATGATGTTCAATGTAACAGGAAAGAGAGTGAAAACAAGCAGCTGGTTCCTGAAATGGGGAAGAGATTTATTCACACAAAATGGTGAGCCATGGGCTAAGACTGTATGTCTGCATACAATGATAAAATCTTTGGCAAGCAATAACTGAGGAAGTGGGATAGGAGAAACAATGTAAGAGCTGGAGTCAGACAGATGTGGGCTTGAAATTTGGCTTTTGCTAATTATGAAACCTCAGTCAAGCCAATTAGCCTGTTTCAACTTTCCCATCCATAAAATAGGAATACTATTCTTATAATGCAGACTGTGGTAAAGCTGATAAAAGAAAAAATATACATAAAGTACTTATCTCTGGGAAGAAACCCAATAAGTTGGTATGTGGTGTTTTGCAAAAAATCATTGCTTCCTAAAGTACTAAACTTTATCCCTTTATTTAGTAAGAAAAAGGCGGGAGAAAAAAAATCATAAACCCTAAAGCATTCCACAGAAAACAACGTATATACACATGATAAAATTTAACAAATGTCTGATCTTAGACTCCTCCGAACGCTTAGACCACATTTCTTTTTTTTTTTTTTTTATTTCAAACCAAGAACATGTATTGGTACATTTTACATATAGTGGTCACATTCATCACATTTATTTTGTACCTGTACATGATGCATCTTGGTTCTCCCCCCTCCTCCCCACCCCTCCCCTCTGTTCCCTCCCTCCCTACTTACAGCAGGTTTATTCATAATTTTCCATATTTTCCCTTTCCCTTTTCTTTCCTTTGTTGCCTTTCTGCTTTTCCCCTTTCTTT